>CM033645.1:97578475-97800959 GCA_019512145.1 Engystomops pustulosus
AATGACATTCCAGTTAACAGGTTCAATTTCAAGAAGAAAAAAAGAGTTCAGAAAGATATTTATTACCATTATGTATGTTTTTAACAATTAGTATCAAAATATGTAATATAAGGTGTATTTTCATCTTTTTATGTAAGCAAAAGAGTTTGGTATTTAATTGTTCTGTTCCATGTTGATAAAAATAACACATTTTATATATACCCGATAAAATCTATGCATGTAGTCTTTTCATTTACTTAGTTATACGTTTTATTACATTTGATGTACATGCTTCTTGCTTAAATGGTAAATATTTTGACAAGAAAAGCATAGTAGGTATTTTGTTTGTTTACTGATGCATGTTATTGATTTGAATAACAATCTCTAGAAGGCATATTTTTAATCTAATTTTGTAAATGTGTGTCCCTTATTGAAGGGCAGATATAGCTGATGTGACATACTTTGTTAGCATACATATGTTGCTTAAAATTGAAATGTAATTGTTCATTCCCTGGAGATATAAACATGTTTATTTTTCTAGTTTGAATTAGGCATTTTCAAGTGAATTCAGACTGGTAATGCTCTCACATATTTTAATATATAGATCAACTATAATTCTGTTTAAAAAACCCAATAAATAATGTATGTTAAAAAAAATACTGCATGTTTCATAAAACGGGTTAATGATAATCAGGTCAGGTGGGAGAGAGTGACAATTACTGAAAGAGTAATTTCGGCTCAAATTCACTTTTTCCTATACAAACTTAGGGCTCTTTCACATTGGTGTTAATGTTCAGCTTCAGTTTTGTCTCCATTGTGGTCTGCATCAGTGAAGAAAAAATGTCATGTTTCATCATTTTTTAAAAAGTTTTTAGTAATAAGAAAAGAACAATACAAAAACAAATGCAATAGTTAGGACAAGTATATTGCTCATTATACAGGCATATGACAATCATTTGTATATCGTTAGGATGTTACACTGATATACCTAGGATCATAGAAGAAAAGTGTAGCACTCTGGTTAATACAGTTTATTCTTAGGTTATAGACTTTGCATTGTTTCATCTTCCGGGGGACTACACACATTGTAAGCGTCCATCTTTACTGCGGATTGGGTGAGTGAAACTGGTAAATGTAAACAAAATTGAAAAAAAAGAACTAGGGTGCATTTGTTACAGTCATTGCGCCGCTTTGAAAAACTATATTTACCCCCATAAACTCTATGTTATATAATAAATTACAGAACACCCCACAATTATCAAGTCAATAGGAGTTGTAAGCCAACTCACCTGGAGTGATATCAATCCTGGGTGGATTAGTCGACCACGGTTCCTCCAGCTAGGAAGAAGTCAATTAACCAGCAAAACATGTGATCCGGCTTAAAGACAAAACATTCCACCGTTGTTCTCTTTAAAATTTCCAGAAGTTTATTGTCATCTCAGCATAAAAGCATACATGTACGGAGTCAACACACAGGTTGAGAAGAATTGCCTATGCGTTTCGGGTAAAACCGCTACCCTTATTCATGGCTAACTCTTGATACATAGACATCCCATTTAAGGTCCCATCCCATTTTAGGTCATGTGACAGCACCTGTTCTATTTAAATGGGATGTCTATGTATCAAGAGTTAGCCATGAATAAGGGTAGCGGTTTTACCCGAAACGTGTAGGCAATTCTTCTCGACTTGTGTGTTGACTCCGTACATGTATGCTTTTATGCTGAGATGACAATAAACTTCTGGAAATTTTAAAGAGAGCGTTTTGTCTTTAAGCCGGATCACATGTTTTGCTGGTTAATTGACTTCACCCCACAATTATCGTTACTTCTAATGGACTACGCTACAATCAAACCTTCCCACAGAATGGTGATAGCTCACCTTCTAATGGCTACAAAATTGGAGATAACCAGGCATTGGAAGGATTCCTTTAGCGCCAAGCTTTGACAAATCATTGCTATCATGAATTCCACTTACTATGTTATTTGTTTACCCAAATAACATAGTAAACATTTGGTATGTGGCATCATAATATTTACAAGCAACCCTTTTGAATCTAAGGCAGAAGAGCTGTGTTCCCTTTATTATGCATAGAGAATTGTTCAACCAAGCGTTCCAATTAGACAAGTATTTATTATGTATATTGGTTTATAGGGACAACATTTTTTCGTGGGTGCAAGTGGAATTCATGATAGCAATGATTTCATCAAAGCTTGGCACTGAGGTATCCTTCCAATGCCTGGCTATCACCAGTTTTGTAGCCATTGGAAGGTGAGCTATCACAATTGGGAAGGTTTGATTTTTGCGTAGTGTATTAGAAGTAACGCTAATTGTGGGGTGTTCTGTAATTTATTATATAACATAGAGTTTAAGTGTTTAAATGTGGTTTTTCAAAGCAGTGCAATGACTGGGCATCCCCAGAGTATGGTAATGTGGTGCCTTTAGCTCCGCAACCTCTCCAACGTAGGGGTGAGGAGTCAGGATATATAGTAGCTAGCCTGGCAGGAGAGAAGTGGATTGGATAAAGGTGAAGGGTTTGAACTATTGTGAGATGTCAAAGCATTTTCCCAATTCCTCTTCCCATTTTTTGATGTATATTGTCTTTGATAATATATTTTAGATAATAGTGCTTAACATTCTATAAATACATGAAATACCATTTTTAGTTTTGTCATGGTTGTCAAATAGGTTTACTAGGGGTTGGGAGATCATGGGTTGCCTATCCACAAGATTTAAAATAAAATTCCTAATTCTCAAGTAGGAGAAAACTTCCTTTGCCGGGAGTGGCAATTTCTCTTTTAGTACTGGGGAGGGCAGTAGCTTTAGATGCAAAAGCAGATCTTGTATGTCATTTATACCCAAATATCCTTTCCACACTGTGAGGTTAATCCCTGGTATTTGGTATTCTAGAAATGATATCAGTATCCTGGAATGTGATATAGGGACTAGATATTTTTGTTGACTATTGTCATTATCTGTTTTAGCGCCCAGTCTAAAGTGTTGATTGCTGAGTATAGTGTTGGTGGTGGGGAGAGTTGCCACAACACTGCTATCATCCTGTTTTGTAATAAATTGTATAAATTGTAATAAAGTAATAAGTCTGCGAGTATTATCTGATGCTTATCTGCCCAAAGTAAACCCTACCTGGCCATTTTTCACTAAGTCCAGAACTATGATTTGTAATCTTCTCACTAGGATCGTTGCATATATTTTAATATCACAGTTGAGAAGTGATGTGGGCCTAAAATTTTCTGGGGAGGTAGGTGTTTTCCCTGGTTTGGGGATAGTGACTATATGTGCAGTTAGCATGTCTTAATGGAACTCTCCATAGGAAAAGGCCAGGTCAAAGGTGGATTTCATATGGGGCAGTAAGATGTCTGTAAATTTTTAAAAATACTCTGCAAGGAGACCATCTGGTCTGGCGGCCTTACCCGAGGGAAACAATTTCATCTGTTGTAATTGGCCCGTTGAGCTTTCTTAGTTGGTCTGGGTTAACCTTAGGTTGATTCTGCCTGAAAATGTGTCTATCATATGTAGGGTAGGTTGTATTATAGAATTGTCTCTGTTTAGGTAATATAAGTTTTCATAATAAGCTGTAAACGCTTCAATGATACCTATATAGGTATGATATAGGACATAATATTGTCTCCCCTGTAGTGGGGTGAATAATAAATGGAAACTTGCATTTTTGAGTTTTTTAATCAAGGCTACGAGCCAATAGGGCTCCTGCTTTCTGGCCTTGCGAATAATATTTTGTTTTCAATAGTCTATGTTTATAAGCATGTTTTTGTAATAGAATATTTCTTAGCCAATCCCTTTCCTGGGTAAGACGTGTCGTTAGTATCGGGGACGGGGTGTTTTTGTTTGGTTGCTCCAGGGCATGTAAAGTTTTATGTACCGCAACAATTTCTCTTTCTTTGCTTGTTATTATCTGTAATTTCATTGGTTCTGCTCCAAAAAATGCTTTATGTGCGATCCACACTGAAAAGGGGCTCGGACCATGTCTAGTGTTGAATTGGAAATATTCATTTAGGGCTCTTATTATTCTTGGAGTGTATTTGGAATGAATAATAATTGAAGTACTGGCCATCCAAACATAATCACTATGTGAAGATAAATTATCTGAGATTGTAAGTGAAATAGGAACGTGGTCTGACCACCCGATATCTCCAATGCTCTATCCAATAAGGATCTATCTATAAGGATTAAATCTATATGTGAGTAGCTTCCATGCCTATTTGATAGAAAGATATAATCTCTCTCACCCCTGTCTTGCAGTCTCCAGTTGTCATAGATATTGTAGGACCACAGCAGATGTATAAGGGTAAATGATCTGTGTGATGCAAATGTTTTTTTGGGTAGTGGTGTCAAGAGAGGGGTCAGGGATAGCGTTAACATCTCTGGCAATTATTAATGAACCTTTTTTTCCCTGGATACCAATTTAAAGAGCTTCCTTATGATGGAGCCTTGTTTTTTATTTGGTGACTAGATGTTCACTATGGTGTATTGAGATTGTTCATTGTGCAAATTATGATAATATACCAGCTTTCTGGGTCGATTATTTGCTTATCAATATTGGTTGCTAACGATGAGTTAAACACTATCAGGACTCCTCTCTTTTTGGTGGAGAATGAGGAAGATACAATTGTTGTAAACTTAGGGTGTGATACCTTGGGTAGATTTCTGATTGAAAAGTGTGTCTCCTGTACACAAACAATATCTGCCTTTTGTTGGGAGGCTTCCTTCCAAAGCAGAGGCCTTTTAAAGGGACTGTTTTGTCCCTTAGCATTAATGGAGACTATTTTAATTCCCATATGTAGGTAAGTGGTAAGAGGCTTTTACTTGTAGGTCCATCTTAGTTGTTTATGAGAACCATAACCCCAGCGCCCTTGACATGCAAATTAAATAAACATCTAAGGGTTGAATACAGTTTAAAGATACATCTGCGGGTTGAATATACACGAATCTGGTCATCACACACAGTAAACTTATTGAACTTAACAACAGATACTGAACCTTAGCCATTGCTAGTGTGCCACATAAAGAAACAGGTTGTACACCGTTTGTGGAAGTCAGCAAAGGTGTGTTCTCAAGTGGGGTGGAGTATTCCATGGGTACTCATGGAAAGGTAGAATTACCCTATTCCCATCTCCACTAGAAATAGATATACAGTTACTTTACCCCTGGTATTAGAGATCTTCTACTGTCTGCCACTCACAATCTAGACACTGTGGAGGATCTTTTCCAGGATGCGCAGCTGGATGTTCCAGACTTATCTTCCAAGCATCAAGGAGACTGAGGCCATCTTCACAACGATTGTACTGTGTACTGTGTTAGCTCTGCGGATGAGGATCATTGAAGGGAAATCCCACCTTTAGGGGATTTTATTTTTTCTTAGTGTAGAGGTAATCGGCTGGAAGGCCTTCCTGGCCTGCAACGTAGCTGTGGAGAGGTCCACAAAGAGCCTGATGTCCTCATATGGTGATGGTAGTGTTGGAGAAAAATCTCCTTACTCAGATGTGATGTGGTTCAAATTAATGTATAGTATGAGCAGCTCGGTGAACCACTCAGACCTTCACATGTTGTTTGAGAGGATTCCAACTTATTTAGGTAGCAGACAGTTGTTTGTTCTTGGGACAAAGGAACCTACTGAGCATGTCCACATTCCAATAGCCTTCAACAGGAGGTATCAGTGTAAAATGATCTGTGTACGCGGGGGGATGGTACTTAAGTATAGTAAAACACATGGTATGTGAACACAATAGAAAATGGATTCTATTCCCTCACAATTCCTCCCTTTTGTGAATAATTTCAGGTACTGCTCAGGTGGTACATTGTCATGTGCTAATCATACATCCAGGACTTATCTAAGCTCTTCACCTGCTTCCCTCCTGAGCATCCTGAACATTACATCACAACACAATTCATTCTGTCCTAATATCAATGGTAGGTTCTCTACACTCTCTTGGCCAAATTGTACATAGGTATAACCACTCCCTCTGTAGAATTAGGTATATCCATAAACAACGAAGCATAGAGTCAATCGGAATTCGGAGATTTATAGACGACACCAGCATACCACCGTTATGAGATATCTCTTCACAATATAAGTACATTTGCCAAAATACTCAATGGTATCTACCGCATATTATAGACAATTTAACAGTGGACACTTATGGCTAATGTACATTCTTGTAGTTGTTTATTTATCTAAGATATTCTTGATACTAGTTTGTGGTGATGTTATAGAACACACATCGAATAATAATGCATTGAGTGTTATTGGTTGGTACAAAATGTACATAGAACAACAAATGGTGATTATTTATTCAATATAGCCCTGACAGTATCTTGTGGTGACGTTACAGAATGCATATTGAATAACAATGTACTGGACGTCATTGGTTGTTAAAGAAATGTATCCAATGTCAACTTACCTTAATGCGACACAACATACTTCATGCTAGGTCACTTGTCAATTCTTTTCCTCGACCTTCAGGTCCAATTGCATCCATTTCGCCACCTCCCTGCAAACCAACAGCACGTTTGCACCTCACCCTCACCTCCTTGTGCACCATCACCCCTTACACACACACCCTTTTTTCACCCCACTCCCCTTCCCCTGTTGCACCCACTCAGAAATGATGCAATTGTTCTATTAGATCGAGGAAATTATCATTAAGTTTCCCACTATTTCACACAGGTATATACCATCACTCCATGGTAACAAAATTGGGACAGAAGTTGTGACATGTCCCTTCCTAAATATATGTCCAAGGGCACACTCACTTATATGAATTCTGACATGTCTAAGACTATACCTGCACTGGCACTATAAAAACATTAACATCGACGTTCATGCCAATACATCCCTATTGGGATTGTTCTTATTACCAGTCACATCACTAGTGCTATCACACTACACAATGTCTCACTATATGCTGTGCCATATCATTAAATTACATCATGACGCAATTGGTTCCTAATATATTTTGTCATACTGCTTAGCACATACCTACTATGTACACTAGTTTACATTCACATAATGTCACTATGGGTGTTTTTACACAGAAATTAGATATATGTATTATGAACAATATGGATGTCTGCATTGAGTGGTACTAGTGGTGTCATTTTATGAATATTCATATAAATATATGCAGTTCTGATCTCTATGCAATTAAACATGGTCTTCTTTGCCCTGTCCCTCCCCCCCTCCTTTTAAATGTAAACAAACAGTTGATATGCCTTTAGTCATCTAGTTATTTATTTACTTTTTCAACATATACAAACTAATAATTTTAAAACAAGGAGTAATAACTTTAGACTTTTATTAACAAGCGGGATGTAGCATTTGACATACTTTATGCGCATGCGCTGGAAGTCTCTGGCTCCGTAGTCCCGCGATAAGCGTAATCCTGATCATGACGTAACATGTCATGTGACATGGTCAGGTGACCGCCGCGAATTCTGACTCCGGGAGGCGGGATTTCTACCAGCTACATGCGCTCCACTACAACACATAGTAAGTAATCAGAGACAAACTATAATCAGGTGGACATCTGTGTTGTTCTTTGCATCTATTGGCTACTGGGTATTTTAAAAGGCTCCCCATGTCTGTGTGTCAATACCCCTTGACGAAGGCAGCTTGCCGAAATGCGCGTCGGGGTACTTGTGCATCTTGGTGGTTACCTGTATCCTGGCACCTAGGTAATACATTTATATTGTCTATTCAACAGTTTTTTATTTACCAGATTCTGTTATCATGTCTGTGCCTGTGTTGTATTGCAGTCTCCCCATAGGCCCAGGAGATAGAACACATGCTACTGTGCATTGACAATTTTACACCACTACGCCACCTGATGCTTTTATGTTACTTGTCCAGTACTAGCTGTTACCCCCCTCCCAAAAAAGAATGTCTGCTCCACATTTTTAATTATGTATGTTTTTATGTCATTTCATTTGATCAATAAAACTTTTTTGCTACATACTTTTCCTAAACAACATAGTGTCTGTGCATATCTGGGTTTTGTGTGTTGAGTAGGTTTTTGAGAATTAGGTATATACCTAGGTTGATATCGCACAATCCTCGGTTTCCTTTGCCACAGTTTTACAACAAGCCAGATTACTACTCTTATGCAGATATAAACAAACACACATAACAAAATGATCTGAAATATTGCTTGCAAAATTCCCATGAGCCACCCAAAAATACCCTTAAACCAATTGGCGGGGTTTAAGGATGCGAATGTGTCAGACTACCAGCTGTCCTTATTACTATCATGTTCCTTTAGCCATCTGTCTCTAAAATCAGCAATTTTTGCTAAATTTGTCTTAATTTGCATGTTGCCTTGAGGATCAATGTAATGACAACATGTTGGCCCATGACTTGATACATGCCACCCTGGGACGCAGTGATGTAATCTAAAACTAATGTATGTTGGTTGGTTACCACAATTAACTGTCTCTGGATGACATTTGCCTTATTCACAGCCCCCAAAATCTGAAAAATTTGTTGATCTAGATAATCTGTGGCTTCTACCAATTTATCCCACATCTGAATTATCATAAGATAAATAAAAAGTGTACTGAAGATTGTGTTAGCTGTCCCCATCTCCACCACATGTGGGCGTCCATCTGGTCTAGGAAGATTATCTGCTTTCCTCTTGTGTAATGTGTGCTTGGGAATAATATTTACATTTACATTGGTATGGGGGACAATAAAAGTGGCAGGAGTAAGGCGAGCCAGGGTACAAACTCCTGG
This sequence comes from Engystomops pustulosus, assembly GCA_019512145.1. NCBI lineage: Eukaryota > Metazoa > Chordata > Amphibia > Anura > Leptodactylidae > Engystomops > Engystomops pustulosus. The sequence continues at coordinate 97,587,216 of CM033645.1, forward strand.
AAAATTGCTAGGAAGCCATTTATAAGCCTGATGGCCACACACATCATATATATTTTTTTGGTACTCCAACGATTCTGCCATTAAAAAGCTCTGCTACCCATTTAACTAGCATGTTCACCTTCAGGATTTCACTCACTTCCTGTTGGAAAAAGGTGTCATTTGAAAGGAAACCTGCAACAAGGTTTAGCAAGGATATGCTAACACAGGGGAGTGTAGAATTAATAGTGGCATCGACTCCTACACATTGAGTGATGTCAGATTTGTTACCATCACACTCTGTATAGTTGGAGTTAGAGAAAAACATTCCTTTAGATCTAATTTGGATACAACTGCAACATGTAAAATTAGGATAAAAGTCAATATTAACATTATTTAAAGCCCAAGGAATGACAGTCTGCTCTAACGGTGGACCGCTCCTATTAAATATCATCCACGGCTCTTCCACCCACGCAGCTACAGGTAATGTACAGTCATCTCCTTATGTTCACTTTCCAGCACAGCTATTATTGTATTGTTACAGATAGAAAATATTTCCTCTAAAGTCACTAGGATAGCTAGATAAGGCATACTGCTAGAGCTGACAGGACTGTGGGTACAAATCCAACAATCTTTGGGTATACATCATCTCTCATATCTTTTAAAAGGATTTGGTGATGCTTAATGAGCAAATTATCCCAATCCCCTCTCAATATCTCGTTGAAAATTCTTCCAAGGGGTAATATCAATAGTATCTTAAGTAATATTAACATTTGGAGATACAGATTCATCTTCATGAGCTGCTGGATTCAATATTCTTTTGCAATGGCTGGCGTGAATCCAATTAGGCTTCCCTTGTAACTTCATGGAAGTAGATGTGGTCAGAAGGACTTGAAATGGTCCTTCAAAACGTGGCTCAAGGCTTTTTCTCACGTGTCGCTTCAAGACCACCCAATCTCCAGGTTGTAGATTATGTGATCCTCCCACTGCATCAGGGTCTGGAATAGAAGCAAAAACTTGTTTATGCACCATAGCTAGATGTTTTTGCAGGGCTTGGACGTATCCTGTCAATTGTCCATGATACATCTGTAAAACCTGTGGAAAATATAAGCCCATCCTAGGAGCAGATCCAAAGAGAATCTCAAAAGGTGAGAGGTCTGTTTTCCTGTTGGGAGTGTACCTTATAGAAAATAAGGCCAAAGGAAGACAATCAACCTAGTTCTTCCCTGTCTCTTCCATGGCTTTCTGAATTTTTAACTTAAGAGTCCCATTTAACCTCTCCACCTTCCCACTACTCTGTGGATGGTAGGGGGTATGGAAGGCCTGTTCAATCCCAAGGGCTCCCATCACCTCCCCTGTAAAGTGGGAACCTCTATTGCTCTCTATGGTCTCTGGAATCCCAAATCTACAGACTAGCTCCCTTATTAACTTCTGTGCTGTGTTTTTTGCTGTGGCTTTTGTCACAGGATAGGCTTCAGTCCACCCAGAGAAGAGGTCCCAACACACAAGTACATATTCATAGCTACTTACCTTGGTAGCTGTATATAGTCAATATGCAACCTCTGGAAGGGGTAAAGCGGCTTTGGAGTATGTTCAAATGGTGTTTTCACTACTTTACATATATTATGCTTAGCACAGATCCTACAGGCTTGTGTAAACCGGGTAGCAACAGTTGTAAATCCAGGTGCTACCCAATACTTGTCGACCAATGAACACATAAACGTCTTGAACAGATGCGTCGGTCCATGGACGCACTGAGCCATCATTGGATAAAGGACCTTTGGCAGACACAGTTTGTCACCTTTTTGCCATAGTCCATCCTTCGCCTCTTGGGCCCCTATTTTGCCTCAATATTGTTTCTCACCTTCTGGAGCCTGTTTTTGTAAAGACTGAAGTGTAGACAAATCTACTGGGCCAGCGAGTATTACGGAGTGTACTGATATAGGCGCCTTTTCCCTAGACTTCTTAGCAGCTAGTTTAGCTGCTTCATCTGCTCTAGCATTTCCTCTGGCCTCAAAAGTATCGCTTCTAGTGTGAGCCTTGAATTTTACTATGCCAAGCTCTTTGGGTAACATCAAAGCCTCCATTAACTGTTTAACGCTCTCAGCATTTTTGATTGGCTTACCATTCGAGGTCAGGAATGCTCTAGCTCTCCAAATTGGGCCACAGTCATTCGCAATTCCAAAAGCATACCTAGAATCGGTAAAAATATTAGCTGTCTTTCCCTCTGCCTCTTTACAGGCTTCCGTCAATGCCATCAACTGCGCCTCCTGTGCAGACAGGTGGCTCGGGAGTGGTTCTGCTTTTATTACCTCATGTTGTGTGACCACTGCATATCCGGTGTAGAATCGACCTCCTTCCTGATATCTCAAGCCATCTACAAAAAACTCAAAATGTGGATTAACTATCGATTCATATTTAACTATTGATTCAACTGGATCAAGCCTTGCTGAATAATATGCCACTGGTCACTGCTGAGGGCCATGTAACTGGGTGAGAACTGCAGTGGCATGTCCCTTCATTTCTGTACAATACAGAGAGAATGGTTTGTTGTAATTTGGGGTCCCAAGGGCTGGGGCAGAGACAATAGCTCGTTTCAATGTATGGAAACTATCAATGGCTTCATCAGTGAGGCAAAATGGTTTAGATGTCAGGCAATCATACAAAGGCTGCATTGTCTGGGAGGCAGATCTGATCCATGGACGACAATAGGTTACAAGACCCAGAAAGGTCCTAAGCTGGGACAAATTACGGGGGACCTGTAGGGAACTTATAGCCTTCTTTCTCTCCTCAGTAAGATGTCTGGCTCCTGCTGAAATACAATGGCCTAGAAAAACAACTCTTTGTTGACCAAACTGTAATTTGGACTTAGAAGCATTGCATCCATTTTCTGCAAGAAAACAAACCAGTGACAGTCTGGAGGGGACCAATTCTGAAGTATAGCAGACATATTTGCAGTATACAAGGTTGGTGAATTTTGAGCACCTTGTGGTAAAACCAGCCAAGTATACTGTTTCCCTTTGAAAGTGAAAGCAAACAAATATTGACAATCAGGGTGCAAGGGGACAGAAAAGAAGGCATTGCATAAATTAATGACAGTGAAATAGATGGCTGTTGGAGGCACTTGTGCAAGCAAGGTTTGAGGGTTGGGAACAATTGGTGTTATGGCTTCAGTGACTGCATTTATTGCTCTCAAATCATGAATAGAGATGAGCGAGAACTAAAATGCTTGAGTGCTCATTATTCGAGACAAACTTTTCCTGATGCTCGAGTGCTCGTCTCGAATAACGAGCCCCATTAAAGTCAATGGGAGGCTCGAGCATTTTTCAAAGGGACCATGGTTCGGGAATAAAATGTGTTATTTAATTGAAAAAGAATGTCTTCTGATAAGTTAGCAGATGTATGCAAACATCTGCAATCTATTCTTCACTGTTCCGCGCGTATATTATCTCCCGACAAGTTAGCAGATGTGAAGAACAGTGAAGAATAGAATAAAAACAGTGAACACAGTGAACATAGACACTGAAGGGGTAGACAGGTCAGAGAGGGGGCAGGTTATGTTGGTGGGTGGTGAGGTGGGCGGTGTATGGGGGCCTAAGGCAGTGGATAAGGAGACCCACAAGTTGCAGAACAGTGGTGAGGATATATGTGCCAGTAAAATTACTTTAAATCAGATAAATAACTGTGGAAAATTAAATTGTATGTTCACAAATGCCAGAAGTATCACAGGCAAAATGGGCGAGCTTGAGGCTCTGATATTAGAAGAACAGTTAGATGTTGTTGGTGTAGCAGAGACTTGGCTTGATGTATCACATGATTGGGGTGTTAATATTCAAGGTTTTACACTCTTTCGGAAAGACAGGGCAAATAGGAGGGGAGGTGGTGTATGTCTGTATGTCAGAAGAGACTTAAAAGCGATTATGAATGAGTCAGTGGTCTCAGAGTGTGAGGAGGCTGAAACTTTGTGGGTGGAAATTCAAAGCCAAGAGAGCTTTGAGAAAATTATTTTTGGTGTAATTTATAGACCCCCTAACATCTCTGAGGAAATAGAGGGTCACCTATATAAACAGATGGAGCGGGCTACACAGGAGGGGACCGTAGTGATAATGGGAGACTTTAACGTTCTAAATATAAATTGGGGTCAGGGTTTGTCTTTATCTGTGAAGGGGAGACATTTTATGAACATTCTTCAGGATAATTTTATGGTGCAGCTTGTAGAAGATCCCACAAGAGGTGACGCATTGTTGGACCTTGTGATTTCTAACAATGTGGAGATTGTCCAAAATGTCAGTATCCGGGAACCCCTTGGGAACAGCGATCATAATATAATTATGTTCCTCTTAAACTTTAAAAAACAGAAACAGGTGGGGAAATCGAAAACTTTGAATTTTAAGAGGGCTAATTCCAAAAATTCAGGGCTGCAATACAGGATATAGACTGGGATAAGATACTGTCACATGGTGATACTAATGTTAAATGGGAGAAATTCAAATCTATCCTGGGTTTTTATACTTCTAAATTTATTCCAATAGGTAACAAGTATAGACGGGCGAGATTACACCCTGCGTGTAATCTCTGCGAGAAAAAAGAGGGCATTTAAAAAATATAAATCTGACGGGTCACCTGAGGCTTTCAATACTTACAAAAAACTTACCAAAATCTGTAAAAAGGAAATCAAATCAGCCAAAATACAAAATGAAAGACAGGTGGCTAAAGATAGCAAAACAAATCCCAAGAAATTTTTTAGGTATATCAATACAAAAAAAATGGGTCACAACAGGTTGGACCCCTTTATTCTGAAAATGGGGCATCGGTGACTGGAGACCAAGAGAAGGCGGAGATACTTAATAGGTTTTTTAGCTCCGTTTATACAATAGAAGAGAGAACTTCTGACTTGGGTGGTGCTAGTGCAGGTCATGCATCCTGTAATATAGTAGACTGGCTGAATGTAGGCATTATCCAATCTAAGCTCAATAAAATCAATGTGTACAAAGCTCCTGGACCAGATGGGTTACACCCCAGAGTTCTTAAAGAACTCAGTTCTGTTATTGCTGTACCGCTGTCTAAAATCTTCAGGGAATCCGTAATGTCTGGTGTGGTGCCAAGTGACTGGCGCAAGGCAAATGTGGTGCCAATATATAAAAAGGGCTCTAGAACTTCGCCAGGCAATTACAGGCCTGTAAGCTTAACTTCCATTGTGGGGAAAGTATTGGAAGGGTTAGTAAAAGACTATATACTGGAGTATGTGACATCAAATAGAATAATAAGTGATAACCAGCATGGGTTTACTAAGAATAGAAGTTGTCAAACTAACCTTATCTGCTTCTATGAAGAGGTGAGCAGGTGCTTGGATGGAGGAGCAGCTGTGGATATTGTGTTCTTGGACTTTGCAAAGGCATTTGACACTGTCCCTCATAGACGCCTGATGGGTAAAATTAGGGCTATTGGTTTGGCAGAAATCATGGTCACCAGTTAAGAGTGGTGTACCTCAGGGTTCTGTGCTTGGCCCACTACTATTTAATATATTTATTAATGATATAGAGGTAGGAATTAATAGCACTGTGTCTATTTTTGCAGATGACACCAAACTGTGTAGTGTAATACAGTCTATGGAGGATGTTCATAGGCTGCAGGGTGACTTGGACAAACTGAATGTTTGGTCATCCACTTGGCAAATGAGGTTTAATGTGGATAAATGTAATGTTATGCACCTGGGGACCAATAATCCAAAGGCAAAATATGTCCTTGGGGGAGTAAATCTGGGAGAGTCCCTTGTTGAGAAGGACCTGGGGGTACTAATAGATCATAAATTGAATAACAGCATGCAATGTCAATCAGCTGCCTCTAAAGCTAGTAGGATCATGTCATGTATCAAAAGTGGAATGGACTCTCGTGATAGGGATGTAATATTACCAATATACAAGACACTGGTTCGGCCACACCTGGAATATGCTGTCCAGTTCTGGGCACCGGTCCATAAAAAGGATGCCCTGGAGCTGGAGAGGGTTCAAAGTAGAGCCACAAAATGAAAGGGGTATGAGGGTCTAGTTATGAGGAAAGATTAAAACAACTAGATTTATTTAGTCTGGAAAAGAGACGACTACGAGGGGGGGGGAATGGAATTAATTTAGTTAAAATATATGAATGGTCCATACAAAAAATATGGTGGTAAATTGTTCCAGATTAAATCAAATCAAAAGACGAGGGGGCACTGTCTCCGTTTGGAGAAACCAAGGTTTAATCACTGGAGGCGACAGGGCTTCTTTACTATGAGAACTGTCAAGCTGTGGAATAGCCTGCCTCAGGCGCTGGTCACAGCAGGGACAGCGGAGAGCTTCAAGAAGGGTCTAGATGCCTTTTTACACCTAAATAACATTGATTGTTATGCTATATAGGATTGTTTCCCATAAATCCCTTCCTCATCGAATCCCTACCCTTCCTCGGTTGAACTTGATGGACAAGTGTCTTTTTTCAACCGTATAAACTATGAAACTATAGGATCATTTAAGTGAAAAAAACGCAGTGAAAAACACAGTGAAGAATGGATTGCAGATGTTCGGCACATCTGCTTAATTGTCGGGAGATACGCTGTCCCAGTGTCTCCGTGCTGCTGCTCCCCGGTGTCTCCGTGCTGCTGCTTCCCGGTGTCTCCATGCTGCTGCTCCTCGGTGTCTCCGTGCTGCTGCTCCCCGGTGTCTCCATGCTGCTGCTCCCCGGTGTCTCCGTGCTGCTGCTCCCCGGTGTCTCCGTGCTGCTGCTCCCTCGTGTCTCCATGCTGCCCCAATGTCTCCGTGCTGTCCAAATGTCTCTGTGCTGCCCAAATGTCTCCATGCTGCCCCGATGTCTCCGTTCTGCCCAAATGTCTCCGTGCTGCTCCGATGTCTCCGTTCTGCCCCGGTGTCTCTGTTCTGCCCAATGTCTCCGTGCTGCCCAAATGTCTCCGTTCTGCCCAATGTCTCCGTGCTGCCCAAATGTCTCCGTTCTGCCCCAGTGTCTCCGTGCTGCCCAAATGTCTCCGTTCTGCCCCAGTGTCTCCGTTCTGCCCAAATGTCCCGTTCTGCCCAATGTCTCCCTGCTGCCCAAATGTCTCTGTTCTGCCCGGTGTCTCCCGTGTCTGCCCAAATGTCTCCGTTGCTGCCCCAATGTCTCCGTTCTCGCCCCAATGTCTCCGTTCTCACCCCAATGTCTCCGTTCTGCCCAATGTCTCCGTGCTGCCCAAGTCTCTGTTCTCCCCGTGTGAAAGAATAGATTGCAGATGTTCGGCACATCTGCTTAATTTTCGGAGATATGTCCCGGTGTCTCTGTGCTGCGCTCCCAGTGTCTCGTGCTGCGCTCCAGTGTCTCCGTGCTGCTGCTCCCGGTGTCTCCGTGCTGCTGCTCCACCGTGTCTCCATGCTGCGCTCCCCGTGTCTCCGTGCTGCTGCTCCCCGGTGTCTCCGTGTTGCTGCTCCCTCGATCTCCGTGCTGCCCCAATGTCTCTGTGCTGCCTAAATGTCTCTGTGCTGCCCAAATGTCTCCGTGCTGCCCAAATTCTCCGTGCTGCTGCTCCCGGTGTCTCCGTTCTGCCCAATTTCTCCGTGCTGCCCAAATATCTCCGTGCTGCCCCGATGTCTCCGTTCTGCCCAAATGTCCTGTGCTGCTCCGATATCTCCGTTCGCCCAATGTCTCCGTTCTGCCCAATGTCTCTGTGCTGCCAAATGTCTCAGTTTCTGCCCAATTCCCGTGCTGCCCAATGTCACCGTTCTGCCCCAGTGTTCCGTGCTGCCCAATCTCCATGCTGCTCAAATGTCTCCATTCTGCCCCGTGTTCTCCGTTCTGCCCAATGTCTCCGTGCTCCCCAATGTCTCCGTTCTGCCCCAATGTCTCCATTCTGACCCAAGTCTCCGTGCTGCCCAAATGTCTCTGTTCTGCCCTCGGTGTCCCGTTTCTGCCCCGGATCTCCGTGCTGCCCAAATGTCTCCGTGCTGCCCCGATGTCTCCTTCTGCCCCACGTCTCACGTTCTGCCCAATGTCTCCGTGCTGCTCACGATGTCTCCATTACTGCCCCGGTGTCCTGTTCTGCCCAATGTTTCACGTGCTACTCAAATGTCTCTGTGCTGCCCCAATGTCTCCGTTCGCCCCAATGTCTCCTTTTTGCCCAAGTCTCCGTTCTGCCCCATGGTCTCCATGGCTTCCCAAATTCTCCGTTCTGCCCAATGTCTCCGTGTTGCCCAAATGTCACCGTTCGCCCAGTGTCTCCGGGCTGCCCAATATCTCCGTGTTGCTCAAATGTCTCCATTCTGCCCGGTGTCTCCGTTCTGGCCAATGTCTCTGTGATGCCCCAATGTCTCCGTCGTCCAATATCTCCGTGCTGCCCAATGTATAACCGTGCTCCCAAATGTCTACTTTCTGCCCCGGTGTCTCCGTTCTGCCTCCCGGTGTCTCTTTGGCTGCCCAAATGTTCTCCGTGCTGCCCCAATGTCTCCGTTCTTGCTTCCCAATGTCTCCTTCTGCCCCATGCTCCGTGCTGCCCAAAGGTTTCTCCGTTACTGCCCAATGTCTCCGTGCTGCCCAAATGTCTCCGTTCTGCCCCGTCTCCGTGCAGCCAATGTCTCCGTGCTGCTCAATGTCTCAGGTTCTGCCACGGTGTCTCAGTTCTGCAGAATGGTTCTCCGTGACTGCCCAGGGTCTCCGTGCAGCCCAATTCTCCGTGCTGCTCAAATGTCTAGTTCTGCCACGGTGTCTCCGTTCTGCAGAATGCCCCGTGCTGCCCAATTGTCTGTGCTGCCCCATGTCTCGCTGCTTTTCCCCCGATGTCTCGTGCTGCTGTTTCTCGATGTTCTCCCGTGCTGCTGTTCCCCCGATGTCTCCTGCTGCTGTTCCCCCGATGGTCTCCGTGCTGCTGCTTCCCCGGTGTCTCATCCTGCTCACCGTGTTCTTCAATGTTCTTCACACATATATATTGCTCTCACATAGTTATTTTGTTTCGCAGCGTTCACGCGTAATCTTCCGACATGAGCAGCTGTGTCCGAACATCTGTATCTATTCTTCACCTGTGTTTCCTTACTGTGTTTTTTCACTTAAGATCCTGTGTTCACTGTGTTCACTGTTTTTATATCTATTCTTTATTGTTCTTCACTGTGTTTTTTTAATTAAATGCTCGATCTCGAGCAGGGGAAATACTCGTCCGAGTAACAAGCCGTTTCGAGTACCTTAATACTCGAACGCATCAAGCTCGGACGAGTTATCTCGCTCAACTCTAATCAGAACCATCCTGTAAGGACAGGCTGGCCTTTTTCGTCTTTTTCTTAATAGGATACAGTGGGGTATTACAGGGGGATACAGTAGGTTTTATAGCCCCTGCTTTTAAAAGTTCCTGAATGTCACTTTAATTGCAGCCTCTTGTGCAGGACTAATGGGATATTGCGGGATCCTGGGTAGATTCGCTCCTGGTTTTAAATTAACAGTTACTGAGGCACAGCAGTTTACCAATATCTGTTTTGTTCTGGGCCTACAGCGTGGTTGGTACTCTCTCTAATATGCGAATGTAGGTCAATATTTAACTTTGGGGGTGTTTTTCAACCTAGACAACAAACACAAAGGCTCCTAACTACAACCATGACATCATCCACTCTGGAGTTAAAATACATTACCATCTGGCTCAATGAATATGAGCATTTAGGGCCTCGTAAACCCACTCTCACCTAAGAGATTAACAGGAGAAGTTTCACTAACCAAGAATTGTGTATTATTTAATGTGTGGGTGTAATGGACATTAGAAGGGGGTAGTACAATGGGGTGTCACAGGGACCCATCCCTCCCACACATAAACAAAACATCATCACTTCATAAGGAAGATGTTATCAGCTTGCACAACGACTTGGCTGCACACTGTATCATTAGAAATTCAAGTTCCCTCCCTTCTGGTAAAGCAATTTTACCATGGTGCAGGTCCAAGTTTGTTGGAACTACAACAGCTTGCATGCCTACTACTGGTTGCCAAATTCCTTTGGGCAGTTGCCCCACCCTGGGTGGAGTCTGTCTTCTAATCTGGCTCAGACAAAATTCCTTATATGGCCTGGTTTATCCACAGTTAAACAAACCAAAATTCTCATGTTTCTTTGTCCTCTGCCTCGTGTTCCTAGGCCACTCCCTGAAAGGCGTACACACCCCTTAGTAATCTACTACAATGGCTCTCTACTCCTTCTCGCCACCTATAAGCAAATCTTTAGGATCTAAGCTCCTCCATCAGGACGGGCAGTTACAAGTCCATCCCTCAAAAGTTTTGTAAACCACTCCACAAGGCAGCTATTCCCACAGTCTAACATCCAACATTTGGCGGGGAGAGTACCCCATATCTGGCCATCTCATCTGCTCTAGCAAAAAAACTTTCAACACTTCCCCTTTCTCCTGTGTAATATTATTTAAATTAACAGATTGTTCGTCCAGCCTTGCCTGAGCCCAATATGTATCAGTGCACAGTACTCTATTCCTGAAGGTCTAGTGTGTAACCATTTCCAATCATCTGTGCTCAATCTACTCCTATGAGATTATGTTGATGCTGTTCTAATATGTATGCTAGTTCTAGGGGACTTTTCATAGGGATCAGGCATAGTTTTTACATGCCAGTTGATCTCCTGACTTCCAAGGACGGTATCATCCACTTGAACTGTTTGTGGACTTGTTGTCCTGTGGTGGCTGGACTGAAACAGCACACGAGGTACTGGCATCATAGGACCATTGGGGTGGCGTTGTGGGATGTAATAATGTTCTACCCAGTCTGGTTACTATCTGTCTCATGCTCCTATTCCACTGGTCTACTAATGCTATGGAGTTTGGGTGACCCCTGCAGGATAACCAGCAGTATTGCACATGATTATTATCACTATATCTTTGTGGGGAGGTCAAGAGCATGTGGCGTGCCGGAGTCCCTACTACTTCTGTCTGCCATACCGGTTATATTCCAGTGTGGGGGTTGGGCCTAGGTGCCCCACAAACAGCACATGTCCGTGTCCAGTCTGGGTCTTGTTCTCCCACAACTCTACACATCCTCCCCCCTGGGCCATTGTAAGGCGGAAGGTAGAACTTTTCCCTGAATTTTGTCTTTTCTTTTGTCTGTCCCTACTAAGTCCTTGCCGTCATCGGCATCGTCATAACACAACCTCACAATTCTCCTATGGCTGTTTTCTTGCCTCTCACCTACCTAGCAAATTTCCCATAATTTTCTATATATCTCTAGTGCCAGCACACACTCGCAGTCACTCTTCCTTAGGGCAGTTTTAACCACTTTTTATTTTTATTTTTTCCTAAACCGTTTGCCTGTCAAGAAATGACCGTAGTCCCCCTTCCTTCAAACAGATTGATCCTACTACACACAAATTTTTTATAAAGTCTGGTGGCTCAAAACTCAGCGATTACGATACAACAACTGCTCTTCAAGGCTGACTCTTTAGGATGTTACTTTCTAAAACCAGTACAGTACAGTATCAAAAACAAAGCGCTATCAAACACACATGTTCTAAACTCACACCAATACCCATATACACTACCAAACAACATCACATGAGTTTTCAAAATAAAATAACAAAGTCTGGACTGGGCAATATAGGCATGCAACTCACCGGATGTGGGACGACCCAAACAAGGGTCTGTCCTGAAAAGGATGATCCCCAAAATGTCCGTAATCTTCACCAGTGGTGTCCAGTCTCCCTCGGGTAATTCTGCACAGGTTTGTTGGAGAAATCTCCTTACTCAGATGTGATGTGGTTCAAATTAATGTTATAGTACACCTGCTCAGTGAATCACTCAGACCTTCACAGTGTTTTGAGATGAATCCAATTTATTTAGGTAGCAGACAGTTTTTATAGTTTGGGACAAGGAACCTACTGAGCATGTCCACATTCCACAGCCTTCAACAGGAGGTATCAGTGTAAATGATCTGTGTATGCGGGGGGATGGTACTGATATAGTAAACACCATGGATGTAAACACAATAGAAAATGGATTTCTCTTCCCCACAGTAGCGATTGCATATGTCGCAAGTGGGAGTAGGAGTTGGTCTTTAATATGAGAATGTAGAACCTTGCCAATATCTCCCGCGTACAGATTACTGGTATGTTACGCAGCTTTTGGGAGTCCTATGACAAAGATTAACCGTTCGTACTTCGGCAGAGTGTGTTTTGTGGGCTTTATGTACATAGGAGAACGAGCAATAGTACAGGAATTATCTCGAATACCCTCTAGTTTAATATTATTTATTCTATCACTAAACTCTTCATTGTGTATCAGTTTGGCTTAGATAGCAATTACTTTTTTCTTCAAGAGTGTTATGTGAGTCTACCAGACTGTTGTGGCTATTACAACTTTTTCCATTTTTCCATGCAACACTCTTTTGCCTCTCTCTATAACTATCTTTTGTATTGGGTGGATAAAGCCAGGAGTAAATCTTATGCAGGAGGAATGGAAGGCCTCCAGCATTTCGTTTGACTTCCTGGCACCACTTCCTCTGATAGCATCATTGTCTACACTCCTCTGTCTTTGCTTATCTGGGCTTGCGGATGGGGAAGAAACAAGGGTTATGGCTTAATTGAAGCCGCTGTGGATTGGAGTTTTCTGGCATCTGCACAGAGCCAAGTGAGAGGCCTTCTATTTCCTCCTGAGTTTGAGGTGGGAGGGCATCATATAGTCCGGGTGTGTTTGCGGTGGCGTTAAGCCCCATTTAGCATGTACCTGGAAGGGGGTGTATCCCCTGTGGCTCTCTGGGTGTTTACTCCAAGGTCTGTCTGTGAGTGGGAGCTTTGAAGCTTGCTTCACTGCTGCCTTTTCTGGACTGCACAGTGTGCGCATAGAAAGAGGAGCTGCGGTCATCTTGTTGCCTCGTGGCAATCGTAGGTGAAAAAGGTCTTAATCTAGTGCTGGGTCGGGCACAATTCATTTTCCTCCCCCCGTTTGGTGCCGATGTTACAACATCTTGGAGGGTAAATCGCTGCTAAGTGAGTGTGGTATAATGCTTGTCTAATCGCTGGGATACAGAGTTCCACTTCTCATGCCTGACATTCTAGATCGCGCCAGTCATGCCCCCTAATGGTTTCAAAATTTCGCGACAGACAACAGATAAGTGAAAATACAACCATTATGAATAACACACCAATAGAACTTAAATGGACATTGTGAGGCATCGTAAGAAATGTCCTCGTACGGAAGGGTATCATGGACTGTGACCATGAAAAACAATCAATGTGAAACACCCCAACGTTTTTTTCACATTGGTATTTCTTTTAAATCAGTGAATTTTAACTGAAGCTGTTTTTGGAACACTATTGAACTATACCAGATAAGTTGTTCTACTTTCCTGGCTCAGAGATTGTTTCAATGAATCTTCTGACCCATTGGGACAAATGTACTTACCGTGGTCTCCGTGTCCGATCCCCGATTTCGGACGGTTGACAAACGATGAGTCCCTGCGCGATTCACGAAGCTTGGCGGCCGAGTTCCTGCATACCGTCGCTTCCCAGCCCGAGGGTTCGCCCGAGTTCACTTTCTTCGCCATGCTTGTAGTGCGTGTCTTGCGACACAATTCTACAATGTTAAATCCCGCGCATAGGTCGAATCCGTCGGGTTTGGTCCAGGCCCGACCCCCGATTTTGTGTCAATTTGCAACCTGCGCCGTATTCGCAAAGATCTGATCGCGAGTGCCAAAATCCCCCGTTAAAGCGCGGCAAAACAGAAATTGCTGGAAAACCCGATGGAAAGCGGGCTCTGGCTGAACCCTTAGTAATGATCCCTTTATTTTCAATGGCTTATATTAATCACACTTCAGTTTTTTTTTCTTGATCCACTGTTGTAGTGCAATCACGTAAATCGAACAGGCGTCTAATTGAGATCAACTGAAAAAATCTGAAGATGTGGAAGTGTGAAAATAATGTTTCAGTAAAGCATAGAGGAAAAATCCGGAACGAGAGGCCTGGAAGAGGAAAACCAATCTGTATATCGTTCCATAGGCCAAAATGGGTTAGTGGAAATCACCAATGTTGTAAAAAAATGAAAAAGATACTATCATAAGGCCAACACTTTCCATAACATTTGGTAAGTAGCCTATGGTTATACAGCTTATGTTTCCACCAAATAACAGAGTATAATTATTCATTTATACAATCAAGGGGGCCCTCTCTAGTTCCTGAAAAAAGTGATAAATACTAGAAAAGATAGAATTATTTTTTCTATTAATCATATACTTGTTGATCGCAGAATCCAACTGTGGTTGCCTAATGACATTCTTATTGTGGTCAAAACTAGTCGTAATGGTAGTTTGATTAAACCCAGGATGGGCGATACAGGAGAAATCTTTCCATGACCAGACTCATGTTAGCACATGCTATTAGAATGCAGGTAGCTGTTTGCACATTGCACTACAAGAATGATGCAGTGTACAATACAATTAATGAAATCTTGTTCAGTTCTAATGTGAGACATTAAAATTGTAAAAAAACTCTATACATATTTTCAATTAAAAAATGTAAAAATAAAAAAAAACTATGTCCATTTCCACCTGACATATAGGTTAAGCACAAATATTGAGTTTCATGGCATAATGTACATCAAATCATAAAATATACTAATTTTATCAAACACTCGAAACATACAATTAAAAAGATCACGTAAACCACACCATTCCAAAGAATGAATCTATCTTGGTATTAATGTAAACATCTCAATTAAAAATGTAAAAAACCAAAGCAACATTGAATTTTTTTTCAATTTCCCATGAATGTGTGTACCAAACGGGGTAACTATCAACAATTGACTCACAGCAAACACAAGCCCTGTGTACAGCTAATAGAAAATGAAAAGTTGTCAAATATGGGGTCCCCCCAAAATACTAATCCAATTATCAGAATGCTACTGCTGACTGTAGATCAGATAATATTAGAGATAACGGTAGCACTGAGTACGACCAATGAATAACATGATACTTGTCGGGTTAATTCTCAGCAAGTTTCTTGGATTGTTGTGAATTCTACTGTCTTTCGACTATTAGCCGAAAGTAAACATCCGAGTTTTGGTTAACCATCTCTAATTCATTGGATTGAGGGTGGTAAGCTCAGGAGAAATACAATTTACTAGTAGTTGGCTGCAGAGAGAATGACAGAGTGGAAACAAACTGGACCCGCTGATCAGAGACGGGATGGTTGAGAAAGACACAGTCCGGAGAAGATTTGTTGAAAGAACAAGCTGGAAGGCGTGGAGCAGCGGAAGAAACCTTGAAGAGTGAAAAATGAGAAACATCTTCAAAACGGTTCCATCTACCACACGCATAATGGTATTCCCTGTTTTTAAAGTCTGTGCGATCATGATTGCTTCGTTTCAGGCAGGTCAGATGCAAGGGTGTGAACTGACTGGCCATACTCTCCAAAGATTAGTCAGCTTGACACTGGTTCAGCACCCCCAGCATAGACCCATGATCTTCACAAAAGTGGACTGAATTTGCCAGAACTATGTGAGGTAGCCATGACCAGATGTCTCTGTCCCAAAGAGGGTATCCCCAGACGCAGGCCTTTCCAGAGAGGAGACTGATGATCCGCCTAATTCCACCTGACCTAGGCAGCCAGTTCAGCGCAGGAATCAAGCCGGGGTATCAGTAGTACCCCGCAGGAGCATTCTCAATAACCAGATGCCTGCTGCTGAGTGGCCTAGCAACTTTTGCAGCATGGCGTTAACTTGTCCCAGCTGTTCCTGTTTTGTGCGGCAATCTGCCAGGACTGCTAGACCTCGATGGTGTCCGATCGTGCCGAATGGAAGCGGAAACTCGTCGGATCCATGTGCTGGATCTACTGTCAGGATTGGGGTGGTGGATGCTCGGACCACTGCGGACATGACAAGAGTGACAACCTGGGACCGGATCTAAGGGCACCTGGTCCTCATCAGAGCCCGCGGCAAGATGTAGGTCTTGCTGGCGGCGGGTACGCACCAGACGCTCACTTTTTGCGACCAAGGTATTAATGCAGGAGACAGTTCTGTACCTGGGGTGACAGCAGGAGAACAGCAAGAAGGCCTAGGACTCACTTCAGGAAACCATGAGATGGCCACGGCATCAGGACACAGTAAGAACTGGCACACAGGAACAGGAATGCATGATACCAGGAAACACAGAGCGCATCAGGTTCATCCCCCAGGCGCGACTTGTCTGTGGTGGTAGCCAAGGTCAAGGTACAAATCAGCATGCATCTTGTAGTCAGTGACAGGCAATGGATCAAGGCCGGTTGCAGTGGTTCAGAGACAAGACCAGAGGTCAGGGCTGGCAGAGGAGGCAGAAGTTGAGAACAAGTCCCGGGGTTACAAACTGGAAATCCAATCACTAGCACAAGGCACAGAACAGATTGCTCAAAGGCATAAGCACTGAGCCAACAGGTGTGTGGGAGAGGCTGGTTAACTGAATTCTGGGTAGTCAGCCAATTAACTGCGCACGGGCCCTTTATAATTCTTGAGAACTGGTTGAGAACGAACCCCTAGGATGGCGTGACGAGGAGTCCCTACAGCAGAAGTGGCAAGTGTATGCCCGTGGAGCGGGGGCACACGGGTGAGCACAGTGAGGCCCACGACTCCCGAAACTTGTGTCGTGGGCCAGCCTGACCCTGTTGTTCTTGAACGTGCCAATTTCATGGCCAAGAACAGCAACAGTGAGATGACGAGCATGTGTGTCCCCGCATAAAAATGGCAACTTTATAACACTAGTTGTATTGACAGGATTAGGTACAGCAAATATTTCACTACTCAGTGTATTCATTTTAATGCAGTTGTTAACTTTTCATTTTCACCTGTATAATAGCACTATATTTACTGTTGTGTCACCAATTATTCTCTACCTTGTGTTTCATATACAATAAGACCTGATGGTATATAAACTTGGGCATCACCATCTATGTAATGAAAGGTAGTAATTGAAAAAAGAGAATTAGTTCAAAATACAGATAGTTTCATAAAGTTTTGCAAACAAATTATTTACACTATACTTGGGAATGGTGTTTTTAAGTATTCACATCCCAAATTGGTCTGGCTGTTGCATGAAATAATATATGGTGCTGTAATAAATGGGAATAAAAAGTCATGTTTATTAAAACTTTAGTCAATAGTGTGACAGAGCCCCTGCATGACAAAACCTTACAGGAAAGTCCTATCACATAGGTGCATTTCTTCTAATCCAACCCATTATTTTTGCTTTCACTTGTTTGTTTTTGGAAAAATTGTCTTTAAAAATATCAAATAACCTCAGGGGCTCCTACTATATCAAAAAATCCCTTTTTTCCTTTTTTGGCTAGTCATGCACTATCATTACTGCCTCCATTGGGTTTTCTTTCCTTCTATCACCCCAAATGACTTAGTGATATATAGCAGTTGAATGGAGGCACAATGGGCCTCCTTGACATTGTCAGGAACCCCTGAGTCTCATGTTTCATTTTAAAAACATTTTCTCAAAAACTAAACTATAAAAAGTAAAAATAAGGACATATCCTGCCCAGTAGGCGCAAGCCACATGTCCTGTTAAAAGGAATCTTTCCTGGCAGATGTTAATTAACATTTTCATGAGTTTCTGAGATTTGACACAGAATCCTGGTTTTAGTGGGCATCCTGCTTGCTACTTACGTCTAGACTCTCCCTGACAAGAGACAAAGTTTGAGAGGTCTCTGTGGGTCTCCAATCCTGCATCTTTTGACCTTTTTTTGCGACTGTCAGGTTTCCGGGGTTAGTGGACCCCCTGGACCAACCGCGAACGTGACTAATCCGACACCTGTGTTCGGAAGCTAAGTGGCACCTGGTCTTCCCAGAGCCATTCGCAAAAGTAAGGAAGATCTTGTTTTTGTGTGGTGCCACCAAGTCCTTCCATATTTGCTACTTGTACCTTGCAACAGTGCAATCTGTCACCTCCACAATCTAGCAATCACTCTTGTGCCCCCCCCCCCCCCATGTTCTGTGGGATAGATTTTTGCAGGCTCAAGATGACATGAATGATGAGTTCGACAAAAGAATAGGACTTTTTAGAGAAACTGAAATTTTAGTGTGGGAGGTATATTTTTGTTTGCTTCAACTTGTTGTTGGCTCCTTTCCCCTTTTTTTGGAGCAACTACTCTAACTGAGTTTCACAGTGTGTGTGTGGATTTAATTGCTTAAGTGGCAACTACTTGGACCAAGTTGAATAGTTTTTTGTGGATTTTTGCTGAGCTGGCAACTACTTGAACAGAGTTTTTATATTACCTTGTTTTCCTTTGTTCTAGTCTTCAAAATACACTTTTGTTTGACCGTTTGCTGACCGGCTTCTAGTTGAGTACCATCCTCTTGCTGACATAAGAAGTTAGAGCTAAGACTGGTGTGGTCCAAATCTATCCTATAAGCTACCAGGTGGAACAGAATTGCCAACCTGACACTTCACATTCAGGGACCTGGGAATTTGATGTGCATCAGTTTATGAAGGTGTTAATTGGTGATGTGTTTATAAATTGTAATATATGTCTTCAACTTTGCAAGCAGATGTGAGTCCTACTTATGCATGTGTGACTGTGCCTAATGCATGGTTAACAACAGTTTTTACACACCACTTTTCAACACTATGTTCTATGAAAACATACATATCATTTAAGGGGGTTTTAAAATCTAAACAATTTTATCCTTCTTATTTTTTTTCCACAGAAATGCAGTTCCCCTTTCCCCCACATCAAGACAGCCCATAAATGTTATATTTTCCACAACAGGTGCGAAGCAAGGCATTTATGTCCCAAATCTTGGACTCCATATGCTGCCACTATTCTTTTCAACATACTTCAACTTCACCAAGCTCAGGGGACAGTGGTGAATAAGGCTTCAGCTCCCCACTCACATGTTTCTAGTTCTATGATTCAGTCCCACATCCCAGCCCCAAATCTGATATAATTCCCTCTTTGAGGACTGCATAGTTTGGATATACACAAAAAAAATAAAAAAATTACCTGTACTGTTATCAGAAAAAATTCCATGCAGTGAAATTGGTGAAAAAATCATTTGCACAATTTCTTGTGGGCTTGGATTCTAACGGCTTTCAAGTGCACCCCAAAATTCATGATGGCTACTTTATTCTTTTGGGTCGGTCTATCATGGGTATACCAATTGTATCTTCCTTTTAAAGTTGAGCGCCACCGAGGATCTATACATATTGATCAGCACTGTTTTTCACCTTGATGCCTTCTCTTGTGGATCCATTGGAACTGTTGCCTTTGTTACTCCTGCTGTCCTCATAAACTTTTTTCTTCTGACTTTACTAATAACAAATAAATGTTGTTTTCCAATATTGTGTACAGACCCGGTGTATGGTCTAATTTTTTGCAGTATGGATGCTGCTTGTGCAACCTTTTGAATCATTTTCATTTTTGGGACTATTTTTTGGACATTTGTCAATATTTTTCATTACGGGGTTAACCACCTTAACTATTTAGATTTTGACAAGTGGCTGCCTGATAGGTTTAAGATTTTCTTTGTTTTTTAATGAAAGGGGGTGCTTTCAACTTTTAGTATTTTTTTTTTATTTTTAATTTAATTGATGACCTCAATGGAAGGGGGGGGGCACGAAGATGCCAGTGCCTATGCACTCCAGTATTTAGATGCCTCTTGCAGCATTTCCAGAGGCATTTACATTGTTAACATTCACTTTTTGGTGCCAGCAATATGCAGCCAACATATGGAGACATGGAGTCTTCTATACCATTTTGTTACATAAACAAGCCCTCATAAAGCACCCGCATACAGAAAATTTAAAAGTGGAAATGGGAAAATGGAATTGCCAAACCAAAAATGCCTCGCCCTTAGGCCCCTTCTCCACTGCGTTTTTTCACGCGCGAGTTTCTGCGGCGTGCATTTTGACGCTCAGAAACTCCATTGCACTCTGTCCCATTGATTCAATGTGTCTTTCTCCATTACGTGGTTTTTAATAACGCGCTGCTTTCGTGCGTTTGCACGCTCGTCAAAATCGCAGCAGGCCTCTATTTGTGCGGTCACGCCGTTTTTCACGCCCCAATTCAAGTCTATGGGATGCACAAGAACGCATTGCACTCGCAATCATTGCAATGCAATGCCGAGTGCAATGCGTTTTTAAACGTAAGGGTTGCTAGTGACCAGAATAACATTATTTCCCCTGCTCGCATCGTCATTTAATAAAAAACACATAAGAACAGTGAAAATAGAAATAAAATCATTGTGACACATGACACAGTGACACCGGATCATTTAAGATAAAACAACACAGTGCAGAACACAGTGCAATATTAGATTACAGATGTCTCGGCACATCTGCTTACTTTCGGAGATACGCGCGGAAACGGTGCGACACAAAATATCATGTGAGAACAATTATATGTGTGAAGAATACATTGCAAGATGTTATGGAAACATCTGCAATGTTTTCTTTACACACATATATATTTGCTCTTCACATATATTTTGTTCGCAGCCGTCAGCGCGTATCTCCGACAGTAAGCAGCTGTGCCGAACCTGAATCTATTCTGCACTGTTCTGCCACTGTGTTTTTGTATCCTTAAATGATCCTGTGTTTCACTGTGTTCCGTTACATGTTTTTATTGCTATTCTTCATGTTCTTCATTTCATACGTGCTTTGATCGTTTTTAATATATACCATGCGGAATCGTGAGAGGGGAAATATCGCCGATGTTTTGCAAATTATCAGAAACATTATTTTCAATTAAATAACACATTTTAATCCCAAACCCTGGTCCTCTTTTAAATAATGCTCGAGTCCTCCCATTGATCGCGCGTCAAAAAGGCGCCTAAAACGCAAAAAAAAACAAATTACTCCAAGGAAAAATGCACAAAAAACGCAGCAAAACCGTAGTTTTTCACGCCTTGCACCCGCACGTGAAACGCACGCTAGTGTGCAGAGGCCTTAATGGTTAAAGTAAGTGTTGAGTTCAGACCAGAATTTGCAGGTTTTCAGTTCCACCAACCCATACAAGACTTTCCGCCAATCACCCCCCATAAAATTAACATCAATGTGTTTCATGTGCCACCATTTTGATGCCGAAAAGAATGTAAACCGTATTTAATAACTTTCTATTCATCACTTTTTAAGAGTTAAATGCTGGAGTTATGCTCTCCTGAAGCACCACAGCTTCACAGTCTTTACATATATAGCGTAACATCTCTGGCATTTATATTTTTTATTATTAATGAACCTTTTTTTCCCTGGATCCAATTTTAAAGATCTTCCTTATGATGGGCCTTGTTTTTTATTTGGTGACTAATGTTCACTATGGTGTATTGAGAGTGTTCATTGTGCAAATTATGATAATTCCCAGCTTTCTGGGTCGATTATTGCTTATCAATATTGTTTGCTAACATGAGTTACACTATCAGACTCCTCTCTTTTTGTGAGAATGAGGAGATACAATTGTTGTAAACTTAGGGTTGTGATACCTTGGGTATTCTGATTGAAAGTGTGTCTCCTGTACACAAACAATATCTGCCCTTTTGTTGGGAGGCTTCCTTCCAAACCAGATGCCTTTAAAGGGACTGTTTTGTCCCTTAGCATTACTGGAACATTTTATTCCGCATATGTAGGTAATTGGTAAGAGGCTTTTCCTTGAGGTCCATCTTATTGTTTAATGAGACCTACCCAGCGCCTTGACATGCAAATAAATAAACATCTAGGTTGAATACATTAAGATAATCTGCGGTTGCATCTACACGAATCGTCATCACACAATAAACTTATTGAACTTAACAACAGATACTGAACCTTAGCCATGCTAGTGTGCCACATAAAGAAACAGGTTTCACCGTTTGGTGGAAGTCGCAAGGTGGTGTTCTCAGTGGGGTTGAGTATCCATGGGTACTCATGGAGAGGAAGAATTACCCGATTCCCATCTCCACTAGAAATAGATTACATTACTTTTGACCCTGGTTGTAGAGATCTTCTTACTGTCTGCCACTCACATCTAGACACTGTGGAGATCTTGTCCAGATGCGCAGCGGGATGTTCCAGACTTAGCTTCCAAGCATCAAGGAGACTGAGGCCATCTTCACAACGATTGTACTGTGTACTGTGTTAGCTCTGCGGATGAGGATCATTGAAGGGAAATCCCCCTTTAGGGGATTTTATTTTTTCTTAGTGTAGAGGTACTCGGCTGGAAGGCCTTCCTGGCCTGCCAACTAGCTGTGGAGATGTCCACAAAGAGCCTGATTTCCTCATAGTTGCTGGTAGTGGTTGGAGAAAAATCCTCCTTACTCAGATGTTATGTGGTTCAAATGAATGTATAGTATTAGCAGCTCGGTGAAACCACTCAGACCTTTTCACAGGTTTTGAGATGATTCCACTTAACAAAATTTAGGTGCCAGACAGTTGTGTTGTTCTTGGGACAAAGGAACCTACTGAGCATGTCCACATCCAATAGCCTTCAACAGGAGTATCAGTGTAAAATGATCTTTACCGTGGAGGTATACTTAAAGTAATAGTAAAACACATGGTCTTTGAACAACACAATAAAAATGGATTCTATTCCCTCACCAATTCCTCCTTTTGTGAATAATTCAGGTTACTGCTCGGTGGTCCATTGTCAATGTGCTAATCATACATCCAGGACTATCTAAGCTCTTCACTGCTTCCCTCCTGAGCATCCTGACATTACATCACAACCAATTCATCTGTTCCTAATATCAATGGTAGGTTCTCTACACTCTCTTGGCCCAATTGTACATAGGTCAACCACTCCCTCTGTAGAATTAGGTATATCCATACCAACGAAGCATAGAGTCAAGCGGAATTCGGAGATTTTAGACGCACCAGCATACCACGTTAGAAGATATCCTTCATCCATATAAGTACATTTTTCCAAAATACCAATGGTATCTACCGCATATTATAGAACAATTTAACAGTGGACACTTATGGCTAATGTACATTCTTGTAGTTGTTTTATTTATCTAAGATTTCTGATACTAGTTTGTGTGATGTTATAGAACACACAGCGAATAATAATGCATTGAGTTTTATTGTTGTACAAAATGTACATAAACAACAATGGTGATGATTTAGTCATATAGCCCTGACAGAGCGTTGTGGGTGACGTTACAGAATGCATATGACTAACAATTACTGGACGTCTTGTTGTTACAGCATGTATCCAATGTCACTTACCTTAATGCGACACACATACTTCATGCTAGGTCCTGCTCATTCCTTTTCCTCGACCTTCTGTCCAATTGCATCCTTTCGCCACCCCCTCAAACCACAGCACGTTTTGCACCTCACCCTCACCTCCTTGTGCACCATCACCCCTTAACACCACACACCTTTTTTCCACCCACTCCCCTTCCCCTGTTTGCACCCACTCAGAAATGATGCACTTTTCTTAGTCGGGAATTAATCATTAAGTTTCCCACTATTTCACACAGGTATATACCATCACTCCATGGTAACAAAATGTGACTAAGTTGTGACATGTCCCCTTCCTAAATATATGTCCAAGGGCACACTCACTGCTAGGAAAAATGATTGAGGCAAGAGGACAGGCAATGCTTATATGAATTCTGACATGTCTAAGACTAACCTGCACTGGCACTATACAAACATTACATCGACGTTCTGCCAGACATCCCTATGGGATTGTTCTATTACCAGTCCATCACTAGTGCTATCACACTACACAATTGTCTCACTATATCCACGCTGTGCCATATCATTAAATACATCATGACGCCATTGGTTCCTAATATATTTTGTCATACTGCTTAGCACATACCTACTATGACACAGTTGAACATTCACATAATGTTCCTATGGGTGTTTTACCAGAAAATGAGATATATGTATTATTAACAATAGATGTCTGCATTGAGTGGTACTAGTGGTGTCGATTTTATGAATATTCATAGAAATATATGCAGTTTCTGATCTCTATGGAATTAAACTGGTCTTCTTTGCCCTGTCCCCCCCCCTCCTTTTCAATGGTAATAACATTGATATGCCTTTAGGCATCGAGTTAGTGATTTTTTTTTTCACATATACAAGCTAATAATTTTAAAACAAGGAGTATAACTTTAGACACTTTTATTACTAAGCGGGATGTAGCATTGACAATACGTTAGCTCATGCGCTGGAAGTCTCTGGCTCCTATCCGCCGATCAGCGTAATCTGATCATGACGTAACTCTCATTTACTGATCGGTGACCGCCGCGAATTTCTGCCCGGGAGGCGGGAATTTTCTACCAGTACATGAGCTCCACTACACACAAAGTAGTAATCAGAGACAACTATATCAGTGGACATCTTGTTGTTCTTTGTCATCTTTTGCTACTGGGTATTTTAAAAGGCTCCCCATGTCTGTGTGTCAATACCCCTTGACGAAGGGAGCTTGCCGAAAGCGCGTCGGGGTCTTTGCATCTTGGTGGTTACCTGTAGCCTGGCACCGAGGTACTACATTTATTTGTCTATTCCACAGTTTTTTTATTTACCAGATTCTGTTATCAGGTCTGTGCCTGTGTTGTATTGCGTCTCCATGGCCCAGGAGATAGAAAACATCTACTGGCATTGACATTTTACACCACTACGCCACCTGTGCTTTTTATGTTACTTGCAGTACTAGCTGGGTTACCCCTCCCAAAAAGATGCTGCTCCACATTTTTAATTATGTCTGTTTTTTATGTCCTTTCATTTTGTATCATAAACTTTTTTTGCTACCTACTTTTCCTAAACAACTAGGTCTGTCATATCTGGGTTTTGTTGTTGAGTAGGTTTTTGATAATTAGGTATATACCTAGGTTTTGATATCGACAATCCTCGGTTCCCTTCGCCACAAGTTTTACAACACGCCGATTCTACTCTTATGCAGATATAAACAACCACATACAAAATGGATCTGAATATTGCTTGCAAAATTCCCATGAGCCACCCAAAAATACCCTTAACCATTGGCGGGGTTTAAAGGATGCGAATGTGTCAGACTACCAGCTGTCTCTTATTACTATCATGTTCCTTTAGCCATCTGTCTCTAAAATCAGCTTTTTGCTAAATTTTGTCTTATTTCATGTTGCCTTGAGGATCAATGTAATGACACATGTTTGGTCCATGACTTGATCATGCCACTGGGACGCAGTTTGTAATCTAAAACAATGTATGTTGGTTGGTTTTACCACAATTAACTGTCTCTGTATGACCATTGCCTATTCACAGCCCCAACATCGGAAAATTTGTTGATCTAGATAATCTGTGGCTTCTACCAATTTATCCACATCTGAATTATCATAAGATAAATAAAAAGTGTACTGAGATTGTGGTTAGCTGTCCCCATCTCCACCACATGTGGGCGTCCATCTGGTCTAAGGAAGATTATCTGCTTTCCTCTTGTGTAATGTGTGCTTGGGAATAAATTTTACATTTACATTGGTATGGGGACATAAAATGGCAGGAGTAGGCGAGCCCGTGTACAAAACTCCTGGAAATTGCTAGGAGCCATTTATAAGCCTGATGCACACACATCATCTATATTTTGTTGGTACTCCAACATTCTGCCATTAAAAGCTCTGTCACCCATTTTACCTAGCCTGTTCACCTTCAGGATTTCACTCACTTCCTGTTGGAAAAGGTGTCATTTGAAAGGAACCTGCAAACAAGGTTTTGAGGATATGCAACACAGGATTGTAAGAATTAATTAGTGGCATCGACTCCTACACATTGAGTGATGTCAGATTTGTTACCATCACACTCTGTATAGTTGGAGTTAGAGAAAAACATTCCTTAGATCTAATTTGGATACACTGCAACATGTAAAATTATGCTAAAGTCATATTAACATTATTTAAGCCCAAGGGCATGACAGTCTGCTCTAACGGTGAACCGCTCCTATTAAATATCACCCGCTTTCCCACCCCCCAGCCTACAGGTATGTACATTCATCTCCTATTCACTTTCCAGCACAGCTATTATTGTATTGGTACAGATAGAAACATATTTCCTCTATTCACTAGGAAGCTAGATAGTCTACGGCTAGGCTTACCGTACTGTGGGTAAAATCCAACAATCTTTGGTATACATCATCTCTATATCGTTTTAAAAGGAATTTGGGATGCTTAATGAGCAAATTATCCCAATCCCCCTCAATATCGTGTTGAAAATTCTTCCAATGGAATATCAATAGTATCTTAATGAATTACATTTGGATATACAGATTCTCTTCATGAGCTGCCTGGATTCAATCTCTTTGCAATGGCTGGCGTGCAATCCAATTCAGCTTCCCCTTTTCACTTCATGGAAGTAGATGTGGTCAAAGGACTTGAAATGGTCCTTCAAACGTGGCTCAGGCTTTTTCTCACGTGTCGCTTCAAACCACCCAATCTCCATGTTGTAGATTATGTGATCCTTCCCACTGCATCAGGTCCTGGATAGGCAAAACTTGTTTATTCACCATAGCTATATGTTTTTGTCAGGGCTTGGACGTATCCTGTCAATTGTCCATGATACATCTGTAAACCTGTGGAAATATAACCCATCCTAGGAGGGTCAGATCCAAAGATAAATCTCAAAGGTGAGAGGTCTGTTTTCGTTTGGAGGTGTACCTTATAGAAATAAGCCAAAGGAAAGACAAATCAACCTAGTTCTTCCCTGTCTCTTCCATGGCTTTCTGAATTTTTCTTAAGAGGTCCCATTTTAACCCTCCACCTCCACTACTCTGTGGATGGTAGGGGTAATAGAAGGCCTTTTAATCCCGGGCTCCCATCACCTCCCCTGTAAAGTGGAACCTCTATTGCTCTCTATGGTCCCGCTGGAATCCATCTACAGACTAATCTTCCTTATTAACTTCTGTGCTGTGTTTTTTGCTGTGGCTTTTGTCACAGGAAGGCTTCAGTCCACCCATAGAAGATGTCCCAACACACAAGTAACATATTATGCTACTTACCTTGGTAGTTATAATAGTCAATATGCAACCTCTTGAAGGGTAAAGCGGCTTTGAGTATGTTTTCAAATGTGTTTTTTCACTACTATTACCTATATTATCTTAGCACAGATTCCAAGGTTGTGTAAACCGGTAGCACAAGTTGTAATCCAGGTGCTCCAATACTTTGTCGACCACTGAACCTAAACGTCTGAACAGATGCTTTCGATGTCCTGGACGCACTGGCTCATTGGATAAAGTACCTTTGGCAGACACAGTTGTCACCTTTTTGCAGAGTTTTCCATCCTTCGCCTCGTTGGGCCCCTACTTTTGGCCTCAATTGTTTCTCACCTTCTGGATCCTGTTTTTTGTAAGACTGAATGTAGACAATCTCTGGGCCAGCGGTATTTACTGCTGTACTGATATAGGCGGCTTTTCCCAGACTTCCTTAGCAGCTAGTTTAGCTGCTTCATCTGCTCTAGCATTTCCTCTGGCTCAAAAGTATCGCTTCTAGTGTGAGCCTTGATTTTTACTATGCCAAGCTCTTTGGGTAACATCAAAGCTCCATTAACTGTGTTTACCGCTCCCCAACACACATCAGCCATTTTTGATTGGCTTACCATTCGAGGTCAGGAATGCTCTATCTCTCCAAATTGGGCACATCCCTTCGCAATTCCAAGCATACCTAAATCGGTAAAAATATTAGCTTCCTTTCCCTGCCTCTTTACGGCTTCCGTCAATGCCATCAACTGCGCCTCCTGTGCAGACGGTGCTCGGGAGTGGTTTCTGCTTTTTATACCTCATGTTGTGTGACCACTGCATATCCCGGTGTAGAATCGCTCATCCTCCTGATACTCAAGGCCATCTACAAAAACTCAAATGTGATTACTATCTATTCGTTATCTTATTCAACTGGATCAGCCTTGCTGAATAATATGCCACTGGTCCCTGCTTGAGGGCCATGTAACTGGGTGAGAACTGCAGTGGGCATGTCCCTTCATGTCTGTACAATACAAGAGATAATGGTTGTTGTAATTTGGGGTCCCAATGGCGGGGCAGAGACATCTCGTTTCAATGTATGAACTATCAATGGCTTCATCAGTGAGGCAAAATGGTTTTAGATGTCAAGGCAATCATACAAGGCTGCATTGTCTGGGATGCAGATCTGACTCCTGACGACCATAGGTTACAAGTCCCAGAAGTCCTAAGCCTGGGACATTACGGGGGACCCTGTAGGAACTTAAGCCTTCTTTCTCTCCTCCGTAGATGTCTGGCTCCTACTGAAATACAATGGCCTAGAACAACAACTCTTGTTTGCCCAAACTGTAATTGGGACTTAGAAGCATTGCATCCATTTCTGCCAAGAAACAACCATGACGTCCCTGGAGGACCAATCTGAGTATAGCAGACATTTGCAGTATACAAGGTGGTGAATTTTGACACCTTTGGGTAAAACCATCCCAGTCTACTGTTTCCCTTTGAAAGTGGAAGCAAACAAATATTGAGACAATCAGGGTGCAAGGGGACAGAAAAGAAGCATTGCATAAATTAATGACAGTAAATAGATTGCGTTTGGAGGCCTTGTTGTCAACCAAGGTTTTAGGGTTGGGAACAATTGGTGTTTAATGGCTTCAGTGACTGCATTATATTGCTCTCAAATCATGAATAGAGATAAGCGAGCACTAAATGCTCGAGTGCCTCATTATTTGAGACGAACTTTCCTTGATGCTCGAAGTGCTCGTCTCGATAGAGCCCATTAAGTCATGGGAGGACTCGAGCATTTTTCAAAGGGACCATGGTTCTGGAAATAAAATGTGGTTATTATGATTGAAAAAGATGTCTCTCTGATAGTTAGCAGGGAATGTTATGCTAAACATCTGCAAATCTATTCTTCAACTTCCGCCGCGTATATGATCTCCCGACAGTATTTACAGAGTGAAGACAGTGAAGAATGAATAAAACAGTGAACAAAGTGAACATAGACACTGAAGGGGTAGACAGGTCAGAGAGGGGGCACGGTTAATGTTGGTGGGGTGAGTGGGCCGGTGTATGGGGGATCCTATGGCATGGATAAGGAGACCCCAAGTTGCAGAACAGTGGTGAGATATATGTAGCCGTAAAATTACGTTTAAATCAGAGTAATAACTGTGGAAAATTAAATTGTAGTTTCACAAATGCCAGAGTAATCACAGGCAAAATGGGAGCTTGAGGCTCTGATATTAGAATACAGTAGATGTTGTTTGGTGTAGCAGAGACTTGGCTTGATGTATCACATGTATGGTGTGTTAATATTCAAGGGTTTTACACTCTTTCGAAAGAACAGGGCAAATAGAGGGGAGTTGTGTCTGTCTTTATGTCAGAAAGAGACTAAAGCGATTATGAAGGAGGCAGTGGTCTCATATTGTGAGGAGGCTGAAACCTTTGTGGGTGGAAATTCAAGGCCAAGAGAGCTTTGAGAAAATTATTTTGGTGTAATTATAGACCCCCTAACAGCCTGATGAAATAGAGGGTCACCTATATAAACAGAGGAGCCGGGCTACACAGTAGGGACCGTAGTGATAATGGGAGACTTTCACGTTCTAAATATAAATTGGGGTCAGGGTTTGTCTTTATCTGTGACGGGAGACATTTTATGGAATTCTTCAGGATAATTTTATGTGCAGCGTGTAGAAGATCCCACAAAGAGGCACCGCAGTGTTGGACCTTGTGATTTCTAGAAACAATGTGGAGATTTCAAAAATGTCAGTATCCGGGAACCCCTGGGAAAGCGATCATAATATATTATGTTCCTCTTAAAACTTTAAAAACAGAAACAAGTGGGAAATCGAAACTTTGAATTTTAAGAAGGGCTAATTCCCAAAATTCAGGGCTGCAATACAGGATACTAGTACTGGGATAAGATACTGTCCACATGGTGATACTAATGTTTACATGGGAGAAATTCAAATCTATCCTGTGTTTGTATGACTCTAAATTTATTCCAATCGGTAACAAGTTATAGACTGGCGAGAATTACACCCTGCGTGTAATCTCTGCTAGAAAAAAGAATGGCATTTAAAAAATATAAATCTGACGGGTTCACCTTGGCTTTCAATACTATACAAAACTTACCAAACTCTGTAAAAAGGAAATCAAATCAGCCAAAATACAAAATGAAAGACAGGTGCTAGATAGGCAAAAAAATCCCCAAGAAATTTTTTAGTAATATCAACTAAAAAAAAATGGGTCTCAACAGGTGGCCCCTTTATTTCTGAAAATGGGGCATCGGGACTGAGACCCAAGAGGGCGGAGATCCTTAAGAGGTTTTTTAGCTCCGTTTAATACATAGAAGAGAGACTTCTGACTTGGGTGGTGCTAGTGCAGGTCATGCACCCTGTAATATAGTAGACTGGCTGATGTGGCATTCTCCCATCTAAGCTCATAAAATCCAATGTGTACAAAGCTCCTGGACCAGATGGGTTACACCCCAGAGTTTCTAAAAACTCAGTTCCTGTTATTTGCTGTTACCGCTGTCTAATCTTCAGGAATCCGTAATGTCTGGTGTGGTGCCAAGTGACTGGCGCAACAAATGTGGTGGCCAATATATAAAAAGTGGCTCTAGAACTTCGCCAGGCCCCAACAAAAAAATTACAGCCTGTAGCTTATTCATGTGGGGAAAGTCTTGGAAGGTTAGTAAAAGACTATATACTGAGTATTTGACATCCAATGAATAATAAGTTGATAACCGCATGGGTTACTAAGAATAGAAGTTGTCAAACTAACCTTATCTGCTTCTATGAAGAGGTGAGCAGGTGCTGGGATGGAGGAGAGCTGTGGCATTTGTGTTCTGGACTGTGCAAAGGCATTTGGACACTGTCCCCTCATAGACGCCTGATGGGGAAATTAAGGGCTATTGGTTTGCAGAAATCATTTGCAATTGGATTGAAAAACTGGGCTTGAAGGATCGTATCCAGAGAGTTGTGTCAATGCGTCCTACTCGGAATGGTCCCAGGTATGAGTGGTCTACTCAGGGTTCCTGTGCTTGGCCAACTACTATTTAATATATTTATAATGATATAGAGGTAGAAGTAAGGCACTGTGTCTATTTTTTGCAGATGACACCAAACTGTGTAGTGTAATACAGTCTATGGAGGTGTTCATAGGCTGCAGGTGACTTTGAACAAACTGAATGTTTGGTCAGCCACTTGGCAAAAAATGAGGTTTAATGTGGATAAATGTAATGTTATGGCACCTGGGAATAATCCAAAGGCAAAATAGGTCCCTTGGGGGATAAATCGGGAGAGTCCCTTGTTGAGAAGGACCCTGGGGGTACTAAGAGATCATAAATTGAATAACGCTGCATGTCAATCAGCTGCCTCCTAAAGCTGTAGGTCATTCATGGATCCAAAAGTGGATGGACTCTCGTGCTAGGGATGTAATATTCCAATATACAATACACTGGTTCGGCACACCTGGAATATGGCTGTCGGCATTTGGGCACCGGTCCATAAAAAGGATGCCCTGGCGCGGGAGGGTTCAACGTAGAGCCACAACACTGATAAGGGGTTGGATGGTCTTAGTTCTAGGAAGATTAAAAACTAATTTATTTAGTCTGGAAAAGAGACGACTACGAGGGGAGATTCTTTATATAAATTAAATGTTCCATACAAAAAATATGGGGTACATTGTTCAGATTAATCAAATCAAAAGACGAGGGGGCACTGTCTCCGTTTGGACTGAAACCAAGTTTAATCACTGGAGGCGACAGGCTTCTTTACTATGAAAATTTCAAGCTGTGGAATAGCCCTGCCTCATGCGCTGGGCACAGCAGGCGACAGAGGAGAGCTTCAAGAAGGTCTAGATGCCTTTTTACAACCTAATAACATTGATTGTTATGCTATAGGATTGTTTCCGCATAAAATCCCTTCCTCATCGAATCCCTACCTTTCCCTCGGTTGAACTGATGGACAAGTGTCTTTTTTCAACGTATAAACTATGAAACTATAGGTCATTTAAGTGAAAAACGGCAGTGAAAAACACAGTGAAGAATGGATTGCAGATTTCGGCACATGCTCTAATTGTCGGAGTACTACGCTGTCCCCAGTCTCCGTGCTGCGGCTCCCCGGTGTCCTCCGTGCTGCTGCTTCCGGTGTCGCCATGCTGCTGCTCCTCGGTGTCTCCGTGCTGCCCTGCTCCCCGGTGTCTCCATGCTTGCTGCTCCCCGGTGTCTCCCGTCTTGCTGCTCACCGGTGTCTCCTTGCTGCTGCTCCCTCGTGTCGCCATGCTGCCCAAGTCCTCCGTGCTGTCCAATGTCTCTGTGCTGCCCAAATGTCTCCTGCTGCCCCGATGTCTCCTTCTGCCCAAATTTATCCGTGCTGCTCGATGTCTCCGTTCTGGCCCCCGGTGTTCTGTTCTGCCCGAATGTTTCCCGTCGCTGCTCAAATTTCTCCTTCCATGTCGCCGTGCTGCCCAAATGTCACCGTTTGCCCCAGTGTCTCCGTGCTGGCCCATATCTCCGTGCGCTCAAATGTCTCCGTTCTGCCCCCGGTGTCTCGTCTGCCCAATGTTCTCCGTGCTGCCCAATGTCCTCCGTGCTGCCCCAATGTCTCCGTTCTGCCCTAATGTCCCGTTCTGCCCAATGTCTCCCTGCTGCCCCAAATGTCTCTGTTCTGCCCGGTTTCCCGTGCTGCCCAAATGTCTCCGTGCTGCCCAATGTCTCCGTTTCGCCCCAATGTCTCCGTTCTCACCCCAATGTCTCCGTTCTGCCCAATGTCTCCCGTGCTGCCCCACGTCTCTGTTCTCCCCGCTGTGAAAGAATAGATTGCAGACATGTTTCGTAGCACATCTGCTTAATTTTTCGGTAGCATATGTCCCGGTGTCTTCATGTGCTGCGGCTCCCCAGTGTCCTCACGTGCTGCGCTCACCCAGGTGTCTCCGTGCTGCTTGCTCCCCGGTGTCTCGTGCTTGCTGCTCCCACCGTGTCTCCATCTGCGGCTCCCCGGTGTCCTCCGTGCTGCTGCTCCCCGGTGTCTCCGTGTTGCTGCTCCTCGATCTCCGTGCTGGCCGCCAATGTCTCTGTGCTGCCTAAATTGTCTCTGTGCTGCCTCAATGTCCTCCGTGCTGCCCAAATTTCCCTCCGTGCTGCTGCTCCCGGTGTCTCCGTTCTGCCTACAATAAAAAATTCTCCGTGCTTGCCCAAATATACTCCGTGCTGCCCCGATGTCTCCGTTCTGCCCAAATGTCCTGTGCTGCTCCGATTCTCCGTTCAGCCCAATGTCTCCGTTCTGCCAATGTCTCCTGTGCTGCCAAATGTCTCAGTTTTCTGCCCATTCGCCGTGCTGCCCATGTCCGTTTCCCCAGGGTCATCCGTGCTGCCCAACTCCTGCTTGCTCAAATGTCTTCCATTCTGCCCCGTTTCTCCTTCTCCCAATGTCTCCGTGCTTCCCCAATGTCTCCGTTCGGCCCCAATGTCTCCATTCGGCCCAATGTCTCCGTGCTGCCCAAATGTCTCTGTTCTGCCCTCGGTGTCGCCGTTTCTGCCCCGGTCTTCCTGCTGCCCAAATGTCCTCCGTGCTGCCCCGATGTCTCCTTCATGCCC
Organism: Engystomops pustulosus; assembly: GCA_019512145.1. NCBI lineage: Eukaryota > Metazoa > Chordata > Amphibia > Anura > Leptodactylidae > Engystomops > Engystomops pustulosus. Next base: position 97,620,651 of record CM033645.1, read on the forward strand.
CACGTCTCACGTCTTCTGCCCAATGATCCTCCGTGCTGCTCACGATGATCTCCATTACTGCCCCGGTGTCCTCGTTCTGCCCAATGTTTCACGTGCTACTCAAATGTCTCTGTGCTGCCCCAATGTCTCCGCGCCCCCAATGTCTCCTTTTTTGCCCAAGTCTTCCGTTTCTGCCCCATGGTCCTCCATGGCTTCCCAAATTCTCCGTTCTGCCCAATGTCTCCGTGTTGCCCAAATGTCACCGTTCGCCCCAGTGTCTCCGGGCTGCCCAATATCCCGTGTTGCCAAATGTCTCCATTCGCCCCGGTGTCTCCCGTTCTGGCCAATGTCTCTGCGATGCCCCAATGTCTCCGCGTCCCAATATCTTCTCGTGCTGCCCAATGTAAACCGTGCCCCCTAAAATGTCTCTTATCTGCCCCGGTGTCTCCGTTCTGCCCCCGGTGTCTCTTTGCTGCCCAAATGTGTCTCCGTGCTGCCCCAATGGTCTCCGTTCTTTTTTGTTTCCCAATGTCTCCTTCTGCCCCCCATGTCTCCGTGCTGCCCAAAGGTCTCCGTTACTGCCCAATGTACTCCGTGCTGCCCAAATCGTCTCCGTTCTGCCCCGTCTCCGTGCAGCCCAATGTCTCCGTGCGCGCTAAGTCTCAGTTCTGCCACGGTGTACTCGTTCGCAGAATGGTTATCCGTGCTGCCTCAGGGTCTCCGTGCAGCCCAATGTCTCCCGTGCCTGACTCAATGTCTCGTTCTGCACGGTGTCGTCCGTTCTGACAGATAGTCCCGTCGTGCTGGCCCAAATGTCTCTGGTGCTGCCCCATGTCTCCGCTGTGCTTTTCCCCCGAGTGCTTCGTGCTGCTGTTCTTCGATGTTCTCCCGTGCTGCTGTTCCCCCGATGTCTCCTGCTGCGTGTTCCCCCGATGTGCTCCGTGCTGCTGCTTCCCCGGTGTCTCATCCTGCTCACGGTTCTTCAATGTGTCTGTCACACATATATATTGCTCTTCACATAGTTATTTGTTTCGCAGCGTTCACGCGATCTTCCGACAAGTATAGCAGCTGTGTCCGAACATCTTGTAATCTATTTCTCACTGTGTTTTTCACTGTGTTTTTTCACTTAAAGATCCTGTGTTCAATGTGTTCACTGTTTTTTATCTAATTCTTTATTGTTCTTCACTGTGTTTTTTTAATTATGCTCGATCCGAGCAGGGGAAATCCTGTCCAGTAACCAAGCCGTTTCGAGTACCTTAATACGTCGACTGCATCAAGCTCGACGAGTTACTCCTCGCTCACTCTAATCATGAACCATCCTGTAAGTGGACAGGCTGGCCTTTTTCGTCTTTTTCTTAATAGGATACAGTGGGGTATTAACAGGGGGATTACAGTAGTTTTATAGCCCCCTGCCTTTTAAAAGTTCCGAATGTCACTTAATGCAGCCTCTTGTGCAGGACTAATGGGATATTGCGGATCCTGGAAAGATTCGCTCTGGTTTTTAAATTAACAGTTATGAGGCCATGCAGTTTACCAATACCTTGTTTTGTTCTGGGCCTACAGCGTTGGTTGGTGACTCTCTCTAATATTGCGAATGTAGGTTCAATATTTAACTTTGGGGGTGTTTTCAACCTTAGACAAAACACAAAGGCCCTAACTACAACCATGACATTCATCACTCCTGGAGTTAAAGATTACTTACCATCTGGCTCAAAATGAATATGAGCATTTAGGGGCCTCTAAACACAGCCCTACCTAAGGATAACAGGGAAGTTCACTAACCAAGAATGTGATTATTTAATGTGTGGGTGTAATGGACATTAGAAGGGGGGTATACAATGGGGTGTCAAAAGGACTCCATCCCCTCCCAACACATAAACAAAATCAGCATCACTTACAAAGGAAAGATGTTATCAGCTTGCACAACGGACTTGGCTGCACCGGTATCAATTAGAAATCAGTTCCCTCCCTTTCTGGTAAGCAATTTTACCATGGTGCAGGTCCAAGTTGTTGTTGGAACTACAACAGCTTGATGCTACTACTGGGATTGCCAAATTCTTTGGGCAGTTGCACCCACCCTGGGTGGAGTCTGTCTTACTAATCTGGCTCATGACAAAGATTCCTTACTATGGCCTGGTTTTCCACAGTTAAAAAACCAAATTTCATGTTTCTTTGTCCCTGCCTCGTGTTCCTAGGCCCTCCCTGAAAGGCGTACAACCCCTTAGTACTCTATACAAGGCTCTCTACGTCCTTCTCGCCACCTGAAGCAATCTTTAGGAATCTAAGGCTCCTCCATTCAGGACGGCAGTTTAACAAATCCATCCCTCAAAAGTTTTTCACTGTAAACCCATCCACAAGGCATCTTCCCAACATCTAACATCCACAACATTTGGCGGGGAGAGTACCCCGAATATATGGCCATCCCATCTGCATCTAGCAAAAACTTTCAACACTTTCCCCTTTCTCCTGTGTAATATTATTTAAATTAACAGATGTTCGTCCAGGCCTTTCCTGAGCCCAATTAGTATCAGTGCACAGTACTCTATTCCATGAAGGTTCTAGTGTGTAACCATTTCCAATCATCTGTGTCAATCTACTTCTATGAGATTATGTTATCTGGTTTCTAAACGATGTGCTAGTTCTAGTGGGACTTTTCATAGGGATCAGGCAATAGTTTTACTAGCCAAGTTTGAATCTCCGACTTCCAAGGACGGTATTCCGTCACAGCTGAAACTGTTTGTGGTTACTTGTTGTCCTGTAGTGTGAGCTGGACTTGAACACACAGCACACGAGGTATCTGGCAATCATAGACCCATTTGGGTGTGGCGTTGGTGGCATGTATAATGTTCATGACCCGTCTGGTTACTATCGGTCTCATCTCCTATTCCACTGTCGACTAATGCATATGGAGTTGTGAGGTTGGAGCCCCTGCAGATAAAAAACCAGCAGGATATTGCAAAGGCATCGTTATTATCAACTATATCTTTGATGGGGACGGTCAAAACGCATGTGCGGGCCGGAGTCGACGCATACTTCTGGTCTGTCCATGACCGATATATTCCAGTGTGGGGTTGGGCCTAGGTGCCCACAAACAGCACACTGTCCGTCTCCAGTCTGGGTTTGTTCCCCACAACTCCTACGAAGCAATTCCCACCCCCTGGGTCCCAATTGTTATCGAGCCGGAGGTAGAACTATTACCCTGAATTTTGTCTTTTCTTTTGTCAGGTACCGTACTAAGTCCTGCCCGTCATTCGTCACTCGTCATAACACAACATCACAATTTGCCTATGGCTGTTTCTTGCTCTCAGTCCTACTGCAAATTTCCCATAATTTTCTATATGTCTTAGTGCCAGCACACACTCGCAGTCACTCTCCTTAGGGCACGTTTTAACCACTTTATGTTATTTTTTTTCCTAAACCGTTTGCCTTCAAGAAATGAACCGTAGTCCCCTTCCTTCAAACAGATTTGATCCTATACACAAGAAACTTTTTTATAAAGTCCTGGTGGTCTCAAACTCAGCGAAAAGATACAACAACTGCTCTTCAGGCTGACTCTTTAGGATGTTACTTTCTTAAAATCCAGTACAGTACAGTATCAAACAAAGCGCTATCAAACACACATGTTCAAACTCACACAATACCCAGTTACATACCACAACATCACATGGAGTTTTCAAAATAAAATAACAAGATGTCTGGACGGCAATATAGGCATGCAACTCACCGGATGTGGGACGACCCAAACAAGGGTTGTCCTGAAAAGGATGATCCCCAAAATGTCCGGTAAGCTTCACACAGTGGTCCAGTCTCCCTCGGGTAATTCGGCACAGGTTGTTGGAGAAATCTCCTTACTCAGATGTGATGTGGTTCCAAATTAATGTATAGTACACCTGCTCATGAATCACTCCAACCTTCACCAGTGTTTTGAGATGTCCAATTTATTAGGTAGCAGACAGTTTTTATAGTCTTGGGACAAGGAACCTACTGAGCATGTCCAAATTCCACAGCCTTCAACAGAGGTATCAGTGTAAATGATTCTGTGTATGCGGGGGGGATGGTACTTGAGTATAGTAAACCACATGGATGTAAACACAATAGAAAATGGATTCTCTTCCCTCACAGTAGGCGATTGCATATGTCGCATGGGATAGGAGTTGGTCTTTAATATGACAGAATGAGAACCTTGCCAATATCTCCTCGGTACAGATTCTGGTAGTTACGAGCTTTGGGAGTCCTATGACACAGATTAATCAAGTTCGTACTTCGGCAGAGTGTTTTTGTGGGCTTTTGTACATAGAACGTAGCAATAGTACAGGAATTATGCTGAAATACCTCTAGTTTAATATTATTTATTCTATCACGATCTCTTCATTGTGTATCATTTGGCTTTGATTAGCAATTACTTTTTCTTCAAGAGTGTTATGTGAGTCACCAGACTGTTGTTGGCTATTACAACTTTTCTTTTTCCCATGCAACACTCTTTTGCCTACTCTCTTAACTACTTTTGTATTGGGTGATAAAGCCGGAGAAATCTTATGCAGTGAGGAATGGAAGGCCTCCAGCATTCGTTTGACTTCTGGCACCCTTCCTGTCTGATAGCATCATTGTCTACACTCCTCTGTCTTGCTTACTGGGCTTGCGGATGGGGAAGAAACAGAGGAGTTATGGCTTAATTGAAAGCCGGCTGTGGAATTGAGTTTTCTGCATCTGCACAGAGCCAAGTGAGAGGCCTCTATTTCTCCTGAGTTTGAGGTGGGAGGGCATCATATAGCGGGTGTTTTGCGGTGGGTTAAGCCCCATTTACATGTACCTGGAAGGGGGATGTATCCCCCTGTGCTCTCTGGGTGTTTACTCCAAGGTCTGTCTGTGAGTGGGAGCTGAAGCTTGCTTCACTCTGCCTTTTCTGTGACTGCACAGTGTGCGCATTAGAAGAGGAGCTGCGGTCCTTGTTGCCTCGTGGCATCGTAGGTGAAAAAGGTTCTTAATCTAGTGCTGGGTCGGGCACAATTCATTTTTCCTCCCCACCTGTTTGTGCCGATGTTACAATCATCTTGGAGGGTAAATCGCTGCTAAGTGAGTGTGGTATAATGCGGTTGTCTAAGTCGCTGTGGAACAGAGTTTCCACTCTCATGCTTGCCATTCTAGATCGCGCCAAGTCATGCCCCTAATGTTTCAAAATTTCGCACAGACACAGATAAGTGAAAATACAACCATATGAAAACACCCATAGAATAAATGGCATTGTGAGGCATCTGTAAAAATCACGGAACTGTGGACATGAAAAACAATGCCAATGGAAACACCCCAACCGTTTTTTCACATTGGTATTTCTTTAAAATCAGTGATTTTAACTGAAGCTATTTTGGCCTATGGACTATACAGATAAGTTTTCTCTTTCGGCTTCAGTGATTTTTCACTGATGTCTTACTGACCCTTGGACAAATTTACTACCTGGTCCTGTCCGATCCCCGATTCTGACGGTCTGACAAAGATGAAGTCCGCGCGATTCACGAACTTGTGCGCCCGAGTTCCTGCATCCGTCGCTTCCCCGCCGAGGTCCCGCCACGAGTTCAACTTCTTCGTCATGCTTGTAAGTGCGTGTCTTGCGACACATTCTAAATGTTAATCCCGCGCATAGTCCGAATCCGTCGGGTGTCAAGGCCCGACCCCCGATTTGTGTCACTTGCAACCTGCGCCGATCGCTAAAATTGATCGCGTGTGCCAAAATCCCCCGTTAAATGCAGCGCAAAACAGAATTGCTGGAAAACCCGATGGAAATGCGCTCTGGGTGACCCTTAGTAAATGATCCCTTTATTTTCAATGGGCTTATATAACACACTTCAGTTTTTTTTCCATTGATCCACTGTTGTCAGTAACACGTAAAGAACAGGCGTCTAAATTGATCACTGAAAAATCTGAAGTGTGAAGTGTGAAATATGTTTCATAAAGCATAGATGTAAAATCACTGAAGCCTGGAAGAGAAAACCAATCTGTATATGTCCATAGGCCAAAATGGGTTCAGTGGAAAATCACCAATGTGAAAAAATGAAAAAGAACTACATCATAAGGGAAACACTTTCCATAACATTTGGTAGTGCTATTTATACATGCTTATGTTCTCAACCAATATAACAGATATAATTATCATCTTATACAGATCAAGGGGGCCCTCTCTAGTCACATGAAAAAAGTGACTAACATACTAGAAAAATAGAATTATTTTTTCCTATTCAATCATAACTTGTTTGATCGCAAATCACTGTGTTCCTAATGACATTTTATTGTGGTCAAAAACTAGTCCGTAATGGTAGTTCATGATTAAACCCAGGATTGCGGATACTAGGAGAAATCTTCCATGCCAGACTCACTGTTAGCACCATGCTATTAGAATGCAGGAGCTGGTTTAGCACATTGCACTACAAGAATGGTGCAGTGTACAATACAATTAATGAAATCTTGTTCAGTTCTCATGTGAGACTAATTAAAATTGTAAAAAAATCTATACATATTTTCAATTAAAATGTAAAATAAAAAAAAACTATGTCCATTTCCACCTGACCTATAGGTTTAGCACAATATTGAGTTTCCATGGTCATCAAATGTAATCAACTCATAAAATAATACTAATTTTTTATCAAACCTCTAAACATACAATAAAAAGATCGTAACCACACCATTCCAAAAATGAATCTATCTGGTATTAATGTAAACACTCTCAATTAAAAATGTAAAAAAAACCACAAATTGAATTTTTTTTTCAATTTCCCATGAATGTGTGTACCCAAGGGGTACTATCAAACAATTTGACTCAACCAGCAAACCAAGCCCTTGTACAGCTATAATGAAAATGAAAAGTTGTCAAATATGGGGCCCAAAATACTAACTCACATAATTCAGAAATGCTACTGCTGACTGTATCGCAGATATATTAGAAATAACGGTAGCACTGAACTGAACCAATGATATAAATGATACTTTGGGTTAATTCTCAGCAGTCTTCTTGGATTTGTTGTGAATTGCTACTGTCAGTTTCGATATTAGCCGAAAGTAACATCCCAGAGTTTTGGTTAACCCTCTCTATTTCCATTGGATTGAGGGTGGTAAGCTCAGGAGAAATACAATTTTACTAGTAGTTGGCTGCAGAGAGAAGACAGAGTGGGAAACAAACTGGACCCCTGATCAGAGACGATGGTTTGAGAAAGACCATGTCACCGGAAGATTTTTTGAAAGAACAAGCTGGGAAGGCGTGGAGCAGACGGAAGACCTTGAAGATGAACAAAATGAGACATCTTCAAAACTGGTCCATCACCACACAGATAATGGTATTTCCCTTTTTTAAACTGGCGATCATGGATGCTTCGTTTCAGGCAAGTTCAGAGCCAAGGTGTGGAACTGAACTGCATACTCTCCACAGATTAGTCAGCTTGACACGGTTCAGCAAGCATAGAACCCATGTTCTTCAAACATGGACCTGAATTTTGCCAGAAATACTGTGAGAGTAGCCATGACCGGATCGTCTCTGTCCCAAAGAGGGGTAGCCCAGACCAGGGCCTTTCCAGAGAGGAGACTGATGATCGCCTAAGTCCACCTAGACCTAGGCAGCCTAGGTTCAGCAGCAGGAAGTCAAGCCGGGGTAGCAGGAGACACCGCAGGAGCATTCTCAAGAACCAGATGCTGCTGCTGAGTGGCTAGCAACTGTTGCAGCATGGCTGTTCACGTTGTGCGGTAATCTGCCAGGACTGCTAGACCACGATGGTGTCAAGATCGGGCTGAATGGGAAGCGGAAACTCGTCGAGATCCATGGCTGGATCTTACTGTCAGGATTGGAGGTGGTGGATGCTCTGGACCACTGCGGACGATGACACAAGCTGACACCTGGGACCGAAATCTAAGTGGCACCTGGTCCTCACCAGAGCCCGCGGCAAAGATGGATGGTCTTGCTGCGGCGGGGTACCACCAGGCCGCTCCACTTTTGCGACCAAGGTAGTAATGCAGGAGACAGTCTGTACCTGAGGTGACAGCAGGAGAACAGCAGAGAAGGCCTAGGACTCACTTCAGGAAACACAGGAGATGGCACACGGATCAGGAACACAGGAATGAACTGGCATACAGGACAGGAATGCAGGATACACAGGAAACACAGGAGCGCATCAGGTCATTCCACAGGCGCGACTTGTCTGTGGTGGTAGCCAAGGTGGAGTTACAGAATCAGTAGGCAATCTTGTAGTCAGTGACAGGCAGATGATCAAGGCCGGTGGCAGTGGTTCAGAGACAAAGCAAGAGGTCAGGGCTGGCAGAGGAGGCAAGAAGTTGAGAACAAGTCCTGGGTTACAACTGGAAATCCAATCACTAGCACAAGGCACAGGAAACAGATTTCTCAAAGGCATAAGCACTGAGACCAACAGGGTGTGTGGGGAGAGGCTGGATTAAATAGAATTCTGGGTAAGGTCAGCACCAATTAACTGCGCACTGGCCCTTTAATTCTTGAGAAGCTGGTGAGAACGCACCCTAGGATGCGGTGACGAGGAGTCTAAAGCAGAAGTGGCAAGTGTATTGCCCGTGGAGCGGGGGCACACTGGTGAGCACAGGTGAGCCCACGACCCGAAACTTGTGTCGTGGGCCAGCCGGGACACTGTTGTTCATTGAACATGCAATTATCATGCCAAGAACGGGCAACAGTGAGAGTGACTGAGCATGTGTGTCCTCCAGCATAAAAAAATGGCACTTTAGAACACTAGTTGTATTTACAGTATTAGGTACATCAAATATTTACTACTCAGTGTATTTCATTTTAATGCAGTTGTTAACTTTTCATTTTCTGTATAATATGCATAATATTTACTGTTGTGTCAACAACAATTATTCCTACCTTGTGTTTCATATACAATAAACCTGATGGTATATAAACTTGGGCATCAACAATCTATGTAATGAATGTAGTAAATGTGAAAAAAGAGAATTAGATTCAAATACAGATAGTTGCATAAAGTTTTGCAAAACAAATTATTTCACTATACGTGAGGAATGGTGTTTTATAAGTTATTCACATCCCAAATTGGTCTGCTGTTGCATGGAAATAATATATGGTGCTGTAATAAATGGGAATAAAAAGTCATGTTTATTTAAAACTTGAGTTATAGTGTGACAGAGCCCCTGCATGGACAAAACCTTAACGGAAGTCTATCACATAGGTGCATTTCTTCTAATCCAAACACCATTAATTTTTTAGCTTTCAATTGTTTTGTTTTTGGAAAAAAATTGTCTTTAAAATATTCAAATGAACCTCAGGGGCTCCTAGCTACATCAAAAAATCCCTTTTTGTCCTTTTTGGCTAGTCATGCACTAATCATTAATGCCTCCATTGGGGGTTTCTTTCCTTCTATCACCCCAAATGAAGTAGTGAATTATTAGCAGTTGATGGAGGCAGAATTGGCCTCCTTGACATTGTCAGGAACCCCTGAGGCTCATTAGTATTCATTTAAAAACAGTTTTTCTCAAAAACTAAACTATAAAAAGTAAAAATAAGGACATATCCTGCCTCAGTAGGCGCAAGCCAGCATGTCCTTTAAAAGGAATCTTCCTGGCAGATGTGAATATACACATTTTCATGAGTTCTGGAGATTTGACACAGAATCCATGGTTTTAGTGCAGCCTGCTTGGCTAATTACCTTCTAGACTTCTTCCCTGACAAGAGACAAGAAGTTTGAGAGGTCTATTGTGGGTCTCCAATCTGGCAATCTTTTACAGTTTGCGACTGTCAGGTTTCGGGGTTAGTGGACCCCCTGGACCACCGCGAACGATGACATAATCCGACACCTGTGATCGGAATCTAAGTGGCACCTGGTCTTCACCAGAGCCATTCTCAAAGTAGGAAGATCTTGTTTTTGTGTGGTGCCACCAAGTCATTCCATAGGTGCGACTTGTACCTTGCAACAGTGCATCTGCACCTCCACAATCTAGCAATCAACTCTTGTTCCCCCCCCCATGTTTCTGTGGGATATGATTCTGCAGGCTCAGATGACAATGATGATGCAGTTCGACAAAAGAAGAGGACATTTTATGAAGAGGAAACTGAAATTTTAGTGTGGGAGGTATATTTTTGTTTGCTTCAATCTTGTTGTTGGCTCCTTTCCCCTTTTTTTGGAGGCAACTACTCTAACTTGAGTTTCACAGTGTGTTTGTGGATTTATTGCTTAAGTGGCAACTACTTGAACAAAGTTGAATAGTGTTTTTGTGGGATTTTTGCTGAGCTGGCAACTACTTGAACAGAGTTTTTATATTACCTTGTTTCCTTTGTTCTAGGTCTTTCAAAATTACCAGCTTTTGTTTGACCGGTTTGCTGACCGGCTTCTTGAGTTGAGTACCATCCTCTTGCTGACATAAGAAGTTAGAGCAGAAGACTGGTGGTGGTCCAAATCTATCTCTAGAAGCTAACCAAGGTGGAGCAGAAAATTGCCCAAACCCTTGACAACATTCACATTCAGGGAACTGGGAATTTTGATGTGCATCAGGTTAATGAAGGTGTTAATTGGTGATGTGTTTATAAATTTGTAATATATGTCTTCAACATTTGCAAGCATTAATGTGAGTCACTACTTATGCATGTGTGAACTGTGCCTAATGCATGGTTAACAACAGGTTGTTAATGAAAACATGACAATATAATTTAAGGGGGGTTTAATCTAAACAATTTTATCCTTTCTTATTTTTTTTCCACAGAGAATGCAGTTCCCTTTCCCCCACATCAAGACAGCCCATAAATGTTAATATTTTCCAGCAATACATGGTGCGAAGCAAGGCATTTATGGCACAAATCTTGGACTCCAATGCTGCCACTATTCTTTTCAACATACTTCAACTTCACCAAGCTCAGGGTGACAGTGTGAATAAGGCTTCAGTCTCCCCACCACAGGTTTCTAGTGTCTATGATTCAGTCCCACAGCCCAGCCCCAAAATCTGATATAAATTCCCATCTTTTGAAGGACTGCTATAGTTTGGATATGACACAAAAAAACACAAAAAATACCTTGTACTGTGAATCAGAAAAAAAATTCCAAATGCAGTGAAATTGGTGAAAAAATGCATTTGCACCAATTTCTTGTGGGCTTGGATTCTACGGCTTTCAATGTGCACCCCAAATTACATGATGGCTACTTTATTCTTTGGGTCGGTACTATCATGGGGATACCAAATTTGTATCTTCCTTTTTAAAGTTGAGCGCCACCGAGGATCTATACATATTGATCAGCACTGTTTTGCACCTTGATGCCTTCTACTTGTGGATCCATTGGAACTGTTGCTTTGTTACTCTGCTGTGCCTCAGAAACTTTTTTCTTCTGAATTTACTAATAAACAAATAAATGTTGGTTTTCCATAATATTGTGTACAGACCTGTGTATGGTCTAATTTTTTGCAGTATGAGATGCTGCCATTGTGCAACCTTTTGAATGCAATTTTCATATATTTGGGGACTATTTTTGGACATTTGTCAATATTTTCCATTACGGGGTTAACCACCTTAACTATTTATATTTTGACATTGGGCTGCCTGATATGTTTAAGATTTTCTTTGTTTATTTAATGAAAGGGGGTGCTTTAAACTTTTAGGTATCTATTTATTTTTTTTTTCAATTTAATTGATGACCTCATGGAAGGGGGGGCACGAAGATGCCAGTGCCTATGCACCTCCAGTATTTAGATGCCTCTTGCAGCATTGCCAGAGGCATTTACATTGTTAACATTCACTTTTGGTGCCAGCAATATGCAGCCAACATATGGAGACATGGAGTCTTCTATACAATTTGTTACACATAAAACAAGCCCTCATAAAGCACCGCATACAGAAAATTAAAAAAGTTATGGGGGGGAGCAAAAAATGGAATTGCCAAACCAAAAATGGGCCTCGCCCTTAAGGGGTTAAAAGTAGTGTTGAGCAGACCAGAAATTTGCAGGTTCAGGTCCACAAACCCAGACACAGACTTCCGCCAATCACCCCTCCAATAAAATTTACATCAATGTGTTTCATGTGCCACCATTTTGAGAGTTGATGCTCTCCTGAAGCACCACAGCCTGCACAAGCTCTTTACATTTTATTATGGCTGACATTAAGATATACTCTCACAGTGCAAGAGGTGTGAGTGGCCCGCACAAATGATGCTGCCTCAAATTTCTATTAAAAAGACAAAAGGCAAGCATTGTGCTGTTCGAGGAAGCCCACTTTAGACAGGCAAAGTCCCATGCTTACCATCTAAAGATTACAGTATTTGGTTTCTTAGCACATACAAAAAAGCCTCACGGGGTGTCAGCATTGCCTTGCACAAAGGTATACCCTTCATCCTCATGCCAGAATAGTCAGATACACAAGGGAGATACCTGTTCATTAAGGGAAAAATAGGCACAGAATTGATTACAGTAGCTAATTTATATGCTCCCAATACAGGTCAGACAGTAGGTGTTCTCCTTAAAGGGGTATGCTCGTCTGGGCATTCACATTCAGTTTCACTAATCTTCCTTATATAAACATTTCTTCAATTGGATGTTATTAAAAAAAAATGTTCCTGTGTGAAGATAATTTCCTATAAACATAGCCATGTTGTCCCTTAGAAATGAGATAGCTTCCTCGGTTACGGCCACCTCACATTTTGATAGTGGTGGCCAGACTTGCGCTATAGAGTCCTGCCTGACCTCCTGGATTCAGTATCCATTACCACAGGACGGCCGTGGGGACATGCAGTAACTCCTGGACATTTACATATACAAGAACTTTTTGTTTATTTGTGAAATCCATCCAGCAGAGGTGGCTGTATCCGAGGAAGCTATCTCGTATCTACATTTATGAGAAATTATCTTCAAACAGAAACATTTTTTTTAATAACATCTAATTGAAGAAATGTTTATACATGGCAGATTAATCAAACTGAATGTGAATGCCCAGACAAGAATACCCCTTTAAGGAGACATTGCCAATTAAGGCCACCTCAAAGGCGTGTGGAGACTTAAAGCCATAGATGCTCCACTAGGCCAAGTTCACTGGATCACCCAGACCTTACAACTGTTATCCTCTTTTTCAGAAGGTTTGTTAATGTTGTAGGTGGAGATCTAAATATAGCTCTTCAACATTTGGAGAATCCTCCATCCAGACTGTAAGGATTACACTTATTTCTTTCATATTCACTTGTCCTATCATAGATTCGATTACCTATTTCTTTCCCGCCTACACTAACCCTTAGTGTTATCAGCAAGCATTGATAGTTCTATATTATCTGACTACTCCCCTAATCTCCTTACAACTCAAACATCACACCTCTAATATAGCCCGTATTAGCTCTTTACTGGACAGCTGTATCTTGGAAAATCAGACATCAGATGTAGCACCCCATACACTGTGGGACTCTCATGAAATGCTAATTAGAGGGGAATTTATTTCACTCGGTTCGTACATTAAACGCACAGATCAAGCCAAACTGGACAATATATTTCTAAAGATTTCCGCCCTAGAAGCCAAACATAAGAAAATTAGACCAGCGCAATGCCTCACAGAGCGTACTGCTTTAAGAAATGAAGTTAAAGACCTCCTAAATGTGCAAACAGCAAAAATATTGGGGCTCATTTACTAAGGGTCCGTAGGACGCATTTTCGTCGGGTTTCCCGACGATTTCCGTTTTGCGGTGAATTGCCCCGGGATTTGGCGCACACGATTGGATTTTGGCACATTGGTGCCGGCTTGCATGTGACAGAAATGTGGGTGGGGCGGTCCATCGGACAACATGCAGGATTTAACATTTAGAATTGTGTCGCAAAACACCGACTTACAAGCACCGGGAAGAAGAAGGTGAACTCCGGCGGACCTCAGCACAGAAGCGATGGATGCAAGAACTCGGGTGCACGAGCTTAGTGAATCGCGGCAGACCCAAATCCTCGTCGGGACCGGAGAGCGAGCCAAGAGGCCGCGGGACCGGAGAGCGCACCAGGAGGCCGCAGGACCGGAGAGCGCGCCGGGAGACTGTGGGACTGGAGAGCGCGCCGGGAGGCCACGGGAGCAGCGTTGAGGGGTCCAAGGTAACGGCCAGGTGGCCACGTTGTATTACAACAGCTTCTTACCTTTCCTGCGATCCACCGAAGCTCCGCCGCTACACTCCGGCCGGCGGTGAACCTGGGTGCGGCATCCAATGGCAAAATAAATTGCTAAGGCTAGGTTCACTCGGGGCTGGTTATTGTTTCTTCTGTGACCTGTTCTTCTCTGTTTTCCTGAACCCAGTTTATCCCCAGACTAAGCAGAAACACCGTGTGCCCTAACCTGAGCTGGAAGCCTATAAATTCCAAGTCTGAGCTGGAACCCTGTGTAGGCTTAACCTGCATCTGAACCCGTGTACCCCAGACCTATCTTGTATCTATACCTTTTATCCTGTCTGTGTTCCTGCCTGTTTCTTGAACTTTGTACCTTTTCTGAACCCCATTCTGTAGTCACCTTGATCGTGTGTCTGTTCCCGAAACTCAGAGTACGAATTTCCGACCAAATGTCCCAAACCATTATTGTTTGTGAGGGTTGTTAAGTAGGTAACAGGGGTTGTGGGTGAGTTTAAGACCTGCATCCCCTTGCTCTATAATAATCATATTTTGTTTGTATATCTCCCCCACAATGTGTAAAGTGGTTATGAATATGGCAGCACTATATAAAGATTGATTATTATTAAAAAAAAATTGTTATTATGTTTATTTATCTATTTAAAATGTAACCTTGAAGTATCTTTAAAAAGTATTGTACTTGCTTTTATTTGCTTTACATTTTATTTGCAACTTGGTGTATTGCCATAGAGACTAACCTTGGGAAGCTATTTAAAAATCAAATCTTTAATTATGTAATAAGATATGAGTGTTGTATGCTTCAGTGGGTACTCTTTATTACAGTTGTAATATATCTTACTAAGTGAGAATGCTGGTTAATTCATTAATTGCTAAATGGTTGCTATGATACACTCAAGACATTATATATGAGCTAAAAGATATGCAAAGAATGCTTTTAACTTGATGGATTTACATTACAGCTAAACGTAATAATCATGTACATCAATAATTATGTCCTAATAAAGCATATTTTTTATAATACACACATTGGTCAGACTGATAATTTTATTTTGTATGCAATAAGAAATCTAAAAAATAATGTGGATAATATTTATAAAATACTGTTCTGTAAAAAAAAAAGTATCAAACTGTGTTAGGGCCCTTTTTACATTGACATTGATGTTCAGTTGCGCTTCCATTCTGTTTTGTCTCCGTTGTCTCTCAGTTTTTCCTCCATTTTGTCTACATTTTGCATACGTTTTGTCTCTGTGTCCGGAAAAAAAAACCTGAAGGTTAAACATTGCTTAGAAACATCATACCTCGTTTTTCAGCCTCGCCAGTTAAAAAAAAAAAATGTATGGACCCATAGACTGTTGCCTTCTGTGATCTGCATCAGTGAAAAAAAATAGGACTTGGCTTTTTGAGGCATCCGTGTAAATCACTAAACCACAGCAATACAACGCCAATGTGAAAGAGCCCTAATGCATGTTATATCATCATTTGCAATCTTTGATTGATCTTTTAACGAAGGTGTTTGGAGTAACTCTTTCAAGACCATATCAACTATTTTCTTATGTGTTTTTTTCCAAAAGTGATAGTATTTTAGAACTATATCAGAGTACACCAGACAAAATTTGAATCCTAGAAGAACATATTTCATGTTTTGTGAAGTATATTAGAGATTGGACATTTTCAGAGACTGGGATACCTAATATGCATAAGATTTTATGCATTCTATGAATTTTTACCATTGCATACTATTTTTAGACAAACTTTTTTGTTAATATTTCATCACACCATAGGGGGTCGGATTACACCTGCAATATACTGCAATATTACCTGAAAAGAATGCAAAGAAATTCACAACCCCATTTCTCTAGAAAGCATATAAAATCAAACAAAAATAAACATAAAAATGTTCAGCATTCAAAAATACTTGATCGATGTATGAAAATCAGAAATTCATTTCATGGCATGGAAAGCCATGGAAAAACAGGGAAAAAACACCACAGTTTACTCTCCGAATGACCGATGTCAAAATACACATAACAAAAATTATTTAAATAGGTAATTTGTGTGATTGTATTACCCAAAGAATAAAGTTTAACCCATAAACACAAAACCTCTAACAAAATGGTTCAAATGCATTTTTTTTTTGTCAACTGTACTGTACAAGATCCCCAGAAATCCTGAAAATTATGTTGTGATATAGTGGCTCATTTAAAATTCTATTAAAGGGGTTTTTCCACAAAATAAATTAGGCCCTATCCACAGGATAGTGCCTAACTTGCTGATCGGTGGGGTCTCAATCAGTGTTGGGTCCAATGGGTTCTGAAATGCTCTGCAATTTCCTTCAGCTCCTTAGAGATGAAATGAGCTGAACACACATGTGCAGAGTTACAAGGGTTCCAACGGAAGTAACTTGAACCACATTGGACCATCCGTTCTCGTGATCTGTGCGGGTCTCATCATGGGGACCCTACTGATCAGCAAGTTAGTCCCTATCCTGTTCATAGTGCCTAACTTGTTTTGTTGGAAAACCCCTTTACAAGTACATGACCCATCTCCAAGTAAATTATCCAAATTTATTGAATTGAACCCAACTGCTTCAAAAAAGTGCCATTTAAGCTTGGAGCAAAGTAGGAATACCACACTATTTATCCATCTTTAACCTCACTCTAGTAGTTCTGAAAAAGATTTTATAGTTCAGTGTAGAAAGGATCCCCCAGATGAATTTACCAAAATATTTTAGCAGATACCCTTTCCTTTAGGTCAGAGTTAAAAGAGTGGCTCAGAACTTTACTAATTGGTTAGGAGATAGATCCAGGCCAAGAATTGGCTGGTATCTCAAAAATGACTCCCTTGCAGTCGCATGGGCATATAACAAATCACATAGGGGCACATTTACTAAGGGTCCGTCAGACGCATTTCCATCGGGTTTCACAATTTTTTTTCAGATGCTAAGAGGTAGAGCAAAATGTGGTACAATAAAAGTGAATACATATCACAAAGGATATAAAGTTACATGAGATAGTAAGCTATAATCAAGTGATAATACATTTATGTGCAAAAATGCATATGTATACATAAATATTCATCTATCTTAATAAAGATATATATTACTCCCTTCTCACTTATGCCTGACATTCCCCTTGAGAAAGCCAGCAGGCGAAACACGTTGCGGGGCTACACTGTGCACACTATCCATCCCGGTATGGTAATGTTTTTGTGTCAGTCACTGTGACTGTTCAGTTCTAACTGAGGCTTGTACTTCATTTACCTGTCTTGTGACTCTACTATAATATCCATACTGTGGGTTCTTCGTCTGAGTATTCCTTGCTCTTGTCTAATGTACTTGTGTACTGTTTTTAACTAAGTGTTCCTACCCTACTACTACCCCCTTTTTTGTATGTCTAATATATTTTTTGTAAGAAATAAAATGTTTAATAAATTCCATTTGATTCATAAGAGATGCCTCTGAATATATTGATTACTTCCTTTTTGTTTGGATTTCACTTTGTAGTATGTATAAACATCAGGGAAGCCAATGCATCCTAGGTGTCGGGCAGCCTCACCAAAAAAAGGATGATGTGCACCAAAATCCCGGTGCAGACACTTCTTAAATACCTGTGCCAGCCATGTAATCCCCCAAATAGGTGCACAGTCCGATGAAAGTGAGCAGCGTGGCCCTTAGTAAATGAGCCGCATTGTGTCTTTGTAATTGAGTGAGTAAAATTCTGCAAATATGGAGACTATTGGGGTTGTTTCAGTATGTTCTTTACCTTGCCTATACTCCTCTTCATCTTGATCCCACCACTTGTCTTCGCTAATCTTGACATTACCAAGAAAAGAGACTTATAAAAAGCAGGCCAGAGCGCATGGATGAGATATTCGGCACTCCAGGAAGCTAATTATGTATGGTGGGAGACTGAGGGGATGTCACATGAGAGGCATGAATTCACGGCTCCTGCATGATAGGTGCCTCCCTCTCCCATGTTTGAGAGGGAGATGATGTAATGCAGAGGGTTTGTCTATTTTCTTGGTGATCCCAGCATATCAAGACTGGGAAAGACAAGCACCAGGTTCAAGATGAAGAGGAGCATAGGTGAGAATTTTCACTGTGAATTTTTTACTTTTTCATACTGGATGATTTCCTTTAAAAGATTTCTCTTTGCTGTTAATTTGCCCAAAGTCTTGAGGGAAAGTTTGTTTCCTCTAATTGTTGAACTCAGTTGCCAATCTGTCTAATATATGGTAGCACAGGTACCGCAGTCTTCAAAAGCTATCTGATGCTCAAAAATTGGGATTCTCAGTCCACTTGGTCCAAAATGTCAGATGAATTTTTGGCACACACAATAAATTTTCTTTGCTTAATCAATTTTTATTTATAGTGAAAAATTCATAATATTCGGCCTTCACCTTGAAATAGCTTTGTATCATGACATATTACATAATAATGTAATTCCGCTCTTGCGCAGCTGACTCTATGAGACGCCGAGTCAGTATATAAATAGCGAGCGCACATGCAGCCAGTGCTTCTGCCTCACCTAAGCCTCCACTATATAGTAAGTTATCCACCGCAGATTTCTTTTTACTGCTTATGTTAATTGTGCTTTCATCAGTGAGACTCTTTTGCAACTCATATCTACCACCTTTCATCCTGATATTTTTCTTCACTCTGACACAAAAGCTTCTTTATCTACTATCTCATAGTCCATTGATTTATTTTTCAACTATATTAGCAACTACACACTCTGGATTGTTCTTAGTTTATTACCATGAATTGTAACAATGTCTACTTTATAATTTTTTCTATTGCTCTTATTGTGTAGCTATGTTGTCAAATCCAGATTGTCAAAATGGAATATACATTCACTGTTATGGACTGTTCCTATGATGCCTACCATTTCCCTAATGTGAACAGCACTATATATCTTGTAAATATTTGTAAAAAAACTTCATGAAGATTTATATATATATATTGTGACATAACGACCCTCCCTAATGTTTATTTATTATTTATTTTTGCAGAATAGATCACACTTGACAAAGGTCGAGATGACCGAAACGTTGTATATTTTGATCAATTTATGTATTATGTAATATGTCTTGATACAAAGCTATTTCAAGGTGAAGGCCGAATATTATGAATTTTTCGCCAATCTGTCTAATGTCATGTTTGGTATCTGAGAGCTCATGAAGAACAGGTCTGAGATCTTTTTTAATGATATTCTCCATAGACTGCTGAGATTGTTACATAAAGTCCACATGTTCATGCCTTGGGCCAGAAATCATCTTCTGATGGATCTATAAAATGAATAGTGATTTTAGATTGAAAGGGATATTTTTTTCTTCAAATATTTCTCCATTTTGGCAGATTTCATTCTCAGAAGGGTGTAAATGTTGTTTAGTTTTACTCGTTTAACATGTTAATTCTATTTACTATATGCAGATAACAGAGGAATAAAAATTCTCCAAGGATTCTTCTCTGTCACCCAGGGGGGAAGAGATGCTTAGACAGCCATGTTACTTCTTGAAAATTGTGGAAAGAAGAGAAGAAGGCTGGCTTGGTGGTGTTTTCAGTGTCTCTTAAGCAGATCAAGGACCTTTATTAGCACCAGATATCTGAAAGAGAATATCGGAAATATTCGGGTAACACGTCGGGAAAACGCGAATCGGGGCCTTAGTAAATGACCCCCATTGTGTTTAATCTAAAATCAATCCTTTACTATAATCACAATAACCCTTGCTATTTAGGCCCAGGTAAAGCTGAGTGTGAGTGCTTGTCATTGGACAGGGGAAAGGGCCTCAATCGGGCCGGGTAGGTGTCTCTACAGATATTAATGGGGTATAGGTAGGCTATACTGCTATGCTCCAGACCGAAGAAGCTAAGTTGGCACTGGCAGGCTGGAAAATGCCCAGCTGTGGCAGTACATAGGTTGGATTAGGCTGCAACCAAAATTCAGCCAGTTTTTCCAAAGATAGATGCTGGGGAGTGCAATATAGCTTCATAGGGTGTCTGACCATCCATTTTATGTGGCAAGGAAACCTTAAAGGTAGGTGAATGGTGACTAAAAAGGAAAGTTGTATCAAAAGCTCTACTCCTGAACATCTAGCTAGCTCCAATGTTATCCACGCCCCTTTCCCCCACAATCTCAGAACTTTAACTTAAAATTTTTAAATTCAGCAATCCCAGAACTGCAACTTACATTTTTTACATTTTACATTACCAGAACTTGGACTTGAAATTTTAACAATATGCACTACCAGAATTTCAAACACAGTGAAAGGAAGGAGTGTTGACCATGCCACAGGGATTGGTTGGTGATCAGGACATTGCATGCTCTGTCATGAATAGCCTGACCTTGTCCCTAAGCTTGACCCCCATACTGAGGATTTTCCACTTATTTGCTGGGATGCAGAAAATATGCACTTGGTATGGACTGTGTGATGTTCCCCTTCAGATAAATATATGTGTATAAGTTTATAGCTCTATACATACACTAAGGCCAGGGTTGCTTTGAAAGATAAGAAGACAAATTTGGTATCCATGTGATCGTATTGACCCAATGAATAAATTAGACATGTCATTTGGAGCGCACAGTGAAAGACATAAAATCCAAGCCTACAAGAAAACGGCGCAAATGCGTTTTTTCACCATTTTCACTGCATTCAGAATTTTTTTCCCGCTTCCCAGTATATGGCATAGACAATTAAATGCTATCACTATGAAGTGCAATAGATTTTTGAAGGTGGGGTGTGAAAAATAAAGATGCAAAAAAAAGGGGCCTGGTCCTTAAGGGGTAAGCATCTTGCTGATGTTGAAGACATCAGATATTGGATATTTACTTAAATTAATGTACCTAATCTACAAAAGTATTCAATGAAAAATTGATAAGGTTCATTACATTTCTGATCTAGTCAGGCAATATGGCATAAATTACTTAATTTTAGTATATTAGAGAACACAAAGGTTAAAATGCATTTTAAACACACTTCTAGTGGATTATGTTTTAAAATAGCCAACATCAGAAATAAACACACCCCCATATTGTTGTTGAAACATGTTTCATTTAGAAAGTTTGAATTTTCATCTGAATTGACAAGGATTATATTCCTTTTACCAGTATCATTACAAATTCTATCCATGGCCACAGCAGTTTGTATAGAAGTAGTTTAGTTTTAGGGCTGTTACTTGGCAATTACTTCCATTGCACTCATTATTATTAAATAACATCTATGACCTTTAGTGCGAATTTAAATTTTAGTTGGCCATTAATTAGTTTGACAAATGACAAAACCCTCTAGGACTTCTGTCAATTATGTTGCTAATGCTTAGTAAAGCAAAGAGACACAGATGACTTTTATCATCCATTGCCAATCGGGAAAGAAAATCTAATATTAAAGAAATATTGCCAAAATAAGTATTTAAATAATAAATATGATTTCAGAGGCTCCAAAGTTTCTACATTAATGTATCATTTTCAAACTTTTCCCAAATTGGGGGCACATTTACTATGGAACTTGCACCAGCAGATTTTGCACGTTCCTTTATGTGCAAACTGCTTGCACATGTATGTTAGAAGTGTCTGCACCACATGTATCTTAGTTACCTAACAATTCATACCAATACAGGTGCAGAAGGATTGGCTGTAAATAATATACAAAACCTTTTAAATCTCCTCTCCCATGCCCTCCCACTCCCCTTTCCCATCCTGGGGATGGAGAAAAATAAATAATCGAGGCAATACAAATACAGTCGTCAGGCAAGTCACCCTCTCTAATTATTTCCACAAATCCCAAATGACCTTTAGTCTATTACCCCCTCTATAACAAATCTCATACGCACATTCATAAGATTTAACAGCCTTCACCGGATTTTTCCATTCTTTTACGTCTGGGGCTATCCTATCTTTCCAATGCTTAATTAACGCAAATCTTGCCAGGAACATAAGTTTCAACAACAGATCAGACCTTAGTCCCAAGCGTCCCAAAGTGGCTGTGCGTGGTAAACTGCATTGAACCAAAGCTTCAACTATTTCATATATTAGACGCCAATATCTCTCAATTTTGGGGCATTCCCATAAAACATGGAGGATGTCGGCACCAACTCTATTACATCTCCAACAATTGGAGTTCACTTTAATCCCCATTTTAAAAAGTAAACAAGGTGAAAAATAAATCCTATATAAAATATTCAATTGTGTACATCAGTGATTTAAATTAATAGAACTTCTAGATACATTCTTATATATGACACCCCATTGATCCTCAGTGATCAGGCCCACCTGATTGGACCATTTTACTTGAGTGATGTGACCTATCTTTTGATCAATACTATTCCATAAAAACTTATAAATCTTTGCTAAAGTTTTAGGTGCACCTCCTAAATCCAGTATTGCTGTGAGCTTAACATTCTCCTTCACCTTAACCCCTACAAGATTTTTTTCCCGACTGAAAGCATGTTGGAATTGCCGATATCTGAACAGATCTCTATCAGCCAAAATGCCCACATTCACCCAGTGCTGGAATGTGGGTAACTCCCCATTAACACCTAAATGCCCTACCGACGTAATAACTTTTTTTAACCAAAATCCGACATCCTCCATTTTATGAAGCTCTGAAAAATTAAGATTACCCCAGAGAGGTGTAAACTTAAAAACCCACAATAAAAGTTACTTCTGTGGTATAACTTTAAGAATATAAAGGGAACCTATCAAGTACATCGATCTCTCCAAACCTAAGGTCCACCTCATTACTGTAGTTAGTTGCTCCGCATTATAATATTGAAAAGTCAGTGGATCTTGTGAACTATGTGATTAATTACTGTATATTGTGAAATGTGCACTTTGCATTGTAATTCTATAAATTGATTCAACTGGGTGTTCCTGAGCCGATCTGAGTCTGTCCTGTGGTAAGCTGGGTGAAGTTGTTGTATAAGGGGGCAACAGGAAGGGTGAGTATAAATGGGAAAGCCTCAGTGGCAATGCAGCTGTCTAGGGACAAGGCAAATGTGTCCCCTGCCCCCCTTACTATTTATAATTTCGTTAGAGCCATTAGCTTGCTATTAGAGAGAAAGTAGTTTGCTGAGGGGCTTTATTAGGGGGGCTAGAAAAGATAGATTGCAACTTTATGCAGATGACATGCTGTTTTACCTGGACAACTCAGGGAATATGATCCAAATAATAATTGATATGATAGAACATCAACTAAAAAAATCAACTGGAGTAAATCCTCTTTTCTCCCGTTGGATCCATTGCCGGAGGAGGTTCAGGTTCTTGACCAGCTCCAAAGGGTGCCAGTGATGAAATATCTGGGTATCTGCATTAGTAAAGATCCGCAGGATTATATAGCTTTGAATGTCATACCTCTACTACGAAAGCTGAGATTAAAAGTTATTTGGAAGAAATTAAATTTGTCTGTAGCTGCAAGAGTATTATGTAAGATGATATTCTTGACACAAATTCTTTTTCTTTTTCAAAATTGTCCAGTGATAATACCCAAAGCTTGTTTTAAATTATTAGATGTTATAATAAGAGAATTAGTATGGGGAGGAAAAAGGGCACGGATAAGTTTAAAGAAATTGTATGAACCGGTGGAAGAAGGAGGTCTGTGCCTCACTGATTTTAGGAAATACTTTTTGGCATCACAATTATTAAATATAAGGGATTGTAATATAGATAATATCTATCAAATATTTGGGGAAAGCTATAATCACTTAAAAGGGCTTGGGGTATGGAGTTTGCTTGTGTCAAGGGTAATGGTTAGGGAAGTATTTAAAATTAATTTAATTTTATTTAAATTGATGCAATGAGGGTGGGATAAGGTAAAAATAGAATTGGAGTGGAAAAATTATTTACACATAACACCTTTATGGGGAGATGGGGATTGGACCTTAGCACCTATTGAGGGATATTAATTTTGGCAGGAGAAAGGTATTTTATATGTGCACGAGATAATGGGGGTGAATGGGTAAAAACCTCTGGAGGAGCTGTCATTGAACTTTGGATTGTGTAATAGGGATTGGCTACCATACACCCAACTGAGATATGCTTTTGGAGCTATTATAGCTAATGGCAAGTATAGGGAAGAGCAGCATCCCCTTCTAAAAACTATTAGCTCTAAGTCAGGGCCAAGGGAACTCTTGGCAAAAATACATAAGGCTTTTTTGTGACGAAAAGACTCCACCAGCATTATTCTCCTATGAAGAGGGAAGTAGTAGATTTATCTTTGGATGAATAGGTTGACACATTAAAAATGATTAAAAGAACAACAAGTAACTTCTCTTATGTAATATCCCAAATTTTCTTGCTCCATAGAGTGTTCTACACCCCTAGAGTATTAAATAAGTTCTGTAAAATGAAGAAAGAGGAGAAGTGTCCCAGATGTAATCTGGTAGACGCTGGTTTAATCCATATGATCTGGAGATGTCCAAAATTGACGCGATACAAGGAGGGAGTAATTAAATGTTTAGAATACTCATTTGATTGTACCATACCATATGATTTTAAGATCTGTATTATGGGCACTAGGATTGGGTTGAAGGGGTCAGCTGAAAAGATACTTTACTCCATGATGGCAAGGAAGGTCGTATTGTATAATTGGAAGAATGTGTTAGAGCCTAAGGTGCAGTCATGGAAGAGAAAGATGGACAGTCTGATTATGGGAGAATGCTATGAGATGAAATTTGAAGGTGCTAGAGATAGACTGCGTAAAATATGGTTTGATAGATCTACAGCCCTTGACAATAACAGTTGAATCTATATTAACGACATGCATAATCTCCAGTAATTACTGGGGTGGGGAGGGTTGGGTTTGGGGAATAATGGAATATATGGTACATTACTCTGCATCACGACAGGTACCGAACCGTAAACGAAGGCCAAATTATGTAGTGAAGTGGTATTGGAGAGTATATATTCGTATTTACTGATGCTTTGGCAACTATGAATAATATGTCTATGTATATTGTATTTTAAATTTTGCTTGAGTAAAAGAAAAATTTTGTAAGAAAAAAAATAATAATATTGAAAAGTCATTGGATCTTGTGAATTATGTGATTAATTACTGTATATTGTGAATCATAAAATGTACCCACGCACTTTGCATTGTAATCCTATAAATTGATTCAACTGGGTGTTCCTGAGCTGATCTGAGTCCTGTCCTGTGGTAAACATGCCCCATGCACACATCCTGCTCATATCATTCACACCCCTTTCTGTGCTGCAGCCTAGCAGGAGGGGTGCAGTGGGTGTATTGACCAGAGGGTGTGTTTACCAGAGGGCAGAGAAGGAAGGGGATATAACAGCCTCCTGTTGTTAATATTTACATTTATTGTCTCAGCATGATCCATAGCAGCCGCATACCATTACAGGCTTCCCCTCTCCTATCTACCCGGGGATCCTCATACACATGTACATAGGGAGTGCCCCTATGTTCCACCGTACCAAGCGACCGTGACCCAGTCAAGCACAAGGCCGTGCTCAAGCCAGCTGCTCTGGTATCGGGGGAATCCGGCTGCTCACAAGCCCAAAAAGTCCGGCCCAGGTGGGGGGATGTTGCAGATGTGCACATAGTTGTTCCTTTTTTTTCTTGGTGCACTTTCACTCTGACACAATTATGTCACATGTTGAAGATGCTAGACATAAATGTGTCTCAAACAATGAATAAGCGCTGTCACACCCCTTTAGTTGCACAGTTTTCTAATGTGTCGGACACAAAGCAACCACAAAACATTTGTGCCTCAAACACATAGATAGACACATGTAGACTGGTGAAGACTTTATATATCTGGGCCAACTTTTGTAGATTGTTAAGATATATTTATATATAATTTATTATATAGTTTGTAAATTCAGTTCTGTAAAATAACCCTGAAAAGACCATTTACAATGCATTCTGAAATGGTAACTCCTGGTAAAGAAGAAAAGAAAATCACAATAACAATTTCCTATTAGAGTATATGGATGACAGGCAGTTATAATATACTTAAACAGTAGATGACATGATAAAAGGTGAATAAAACTGCATTTTGTAACAGTAAATTACATGACAGTACAATATAGTGAGTTGTACTGAATAACTGTGAAATGATAAAAAAAAACCTTAACATAGCATTTGATAAGATTATTATCTACCAATGAATGCCAACACAATCGCTTAGAGAAGATCAAAAAGAATGATTAAGTCTTCTGTGCATAGTACTGTAAGCTATGGATAAAACAGTATAATCTGATATCTAAAAAGAAATATACCTTCTGAAAAACAATATTATCATCAAAACATAAATGCATTTCAGTCATAATGTAAAAAAAAAAACTGAAAGGATATTATTTTAAAAAGTACATTCTGAAGTTTTATTTAAACCTTACATATGATACTTATTTAAAGCAGCATCAATGTTTTAAGGGGCCATCAGGGATTTTTAAAAATACATAAAAATAAAATAATTATGCACATTCATTACTTCATCCCCTCACCATTTGTCCTACATTGCTATTGCTCTTAGCAAGTAGGAAGGATATTTGATTGCATTGCCTAATTATAACTGGGTTTTTAAAGCTCTAGAAAAATCTTTTGATTTTGAAATATAATCATCATCTAACCCAACACTAGAGATTAGAGAGTTGGTTAAAATATGGGCTTGACGGGTTAGTCTAAATTTAGTGACAAAACAAGATTTGAAATCCGGACTTTCAGATGAACTTTGACCCTAAGGCCCCTTTCACACTTGCGTTTTTCATGCGCGTTTTCTGCGCGTGCTTTTGATGCGCAGAACTTGCATTGCACTCTGACCCATGGTAATCAATGGCCTTTTTCAGACTTGCATTTTTTTTCACGCACACACGTGTGTTTTTTTTAACGCACATTTAAATCTTGACATGCTCTACTTTTGCTCGAGAAACAAGTAAACCATTACTCTGAAAGGGAGTTTGTCAAATTATAGTTGTGGTTGGACTCTTCAGCGCTAATCCTTCACGCTAATCTCAGGCCTGAGAAAAAGTGTTTTGCCAATGTGGCCCCTCTCCAAGCGAACTGGAGACACACCCTCGGTCGAGACCCAAAAGAACAATCGTAGGAAATTTGGAAGCTTCACCTCCAAAACACAAAGCAAATATTAAATTTTTTTTTCCTTGCTTTGGACTAGAGCTGTGATGTCCCGCTACTCATCTTTGATATACGGGATAACAAACACTTTTGATCATAATGCGACAAGTGACTGGCGATCTATGTGATCTAAATGGGTATTATGACAGGGTAGTCGATCTTTCATGGACGTAAAAGCAGCCATAGACAAGCTGGGACTAATATGGGAAACGTATTGGGAATGTTACAAGCGTTGCTGTCAATCTGACAGTGATAACATGTTGGAACTTTTCGACTGATGCAATATAAAGTCACTGAATGTACCCAGACACTAAATTGATATTTTATAGACGTTCTTATTCAGCAGAGGGTGCCTGGTTAAAGTCAATGCTAACATGAGCCAGGTTTTTTTGATGTTGAAACTAGAGAGTATAAAAAATTTTCATCAGGTCAAGATCACGAATCACAGACAATTGTGTGTGCACTACAGAGAAGAATATTCAAAATTGAACGTGGTGACTAGATACCAGACAGCTGTGAGATGGCTCAGCCTTGCCGACAGTGGCGTCACCGCCCGCGTCGCAGCGGTCCGCCATTAGACCGGGCCCCATCGGACGGGGTGGCCCGACGCCATCTCAATGCGACCCGCGGTCGATACCTCCACTGGCAGTCGGGCGGGCCGTTCCGGCCGTCCTACAGGGAGCTCCTCCCGTCACTGAATGTGCTCGATGCGGCAGTAAGCGGCCAGACTACGAGCACTCTATTCTGGAGTGCGAATGACTGATGGCCGGGAAGGTACAACCCCGGCGCTCACATCCCGCCATGAACTGGGGAGCGCGGCCTTCTGCGTGATGACGTCATTCACGACTGTCCCGCGCACACCTCACTGCCCGGCCCTGCGGCAAGAAGATGAAGACGCGGAACCCATCGCGGGCCAGAGGTGAGTTAGGTTTTTTTATTTTAATGGGGCTATATTTTATCAAATCATTGAAACATTTGAATCTTGATAACTTCATTTATGGGGTGGGGGTTTTTTGCAGCAAGAATAGTAGTGGTATTAATTGGTGGGGGGGGGATCTTCATATTAATTGTGGGGGAGTACAGAATATGTGGTCATTCAACTTGGGGGGAAATCCTTTACTACTTAATTGTGGGGGGCGAATATGTAATAATTCAGATTGTGGGGGTGCAGAAAGTATGTACAATTAATTGTGTGGTGGCTGTAGAGATTGTCATAATTAATTTGTGTGGGGGGGGGTGCAGAATGTACTAATTCATTGTGGGGGGGCAGAATATTAATAATTCATTATGTGGGGGGGAGAGATTTAATACGAATTAACTTATTTTTTTTGGGGAGAGTTGTAATATAATTCATTGTGGCGGAGGCGATATGTAATAATTATTGTGGGGGGTGGGTGATATGTTCCAATATTCATTGTGTGGGGGGGAGAATATGTACTATTCAATTCATTGTGGGGGTTATACTATTTAATAATTCATTTTGGGGGGTAGAATATGTACTTACATGTGTGTGGGGGAGTGGGGTGGATTGTCGATGGTGGGGCAGAATATGTTAATATTAATTGTATGTTGTAAAGGGGGGGAAGTTACTACTTAAATAAAATTACCTTGTGGGGGGGGGTCAGAATTATTTAGATCATTCATTGTTAGGGGTACACGAATATGTAATAATTCATTGGGGGGGCAGAAATATCTTAATAATTCAATCATTGTGTGTGTGTGGGGGGGGGATATTAATAATTGTAGCGGAAAGATATGTCATCTATAATTGTGGGTGGGGAAATATTTAATAATTCATTTTGGGGGTAGAATATGTAATTAAAGTCATTGTGGGGGGGGGGCTATTCGTAATAATTAAAATTGGGGGGGGGGCAGAATATGTAATAATTAAATCTTGTGGGGTGGGGGTCGGTGCAGATGATGTAATAAGTCATTGTGGGGGTCAGAATAGTAATTAATTGCATTGTGTGGTGGGGGAGAGATTGATTAGTAATTCATTGTGGGGGGGCAGAATATGTAATAATTCATTGTTGGGGGGGCAGAATATGTAATAATTATTGTGGGGGGAGGAATATGTAATAATTCCTTGAGGGGGGGGCAGAATTTTTATATAATTCATTGTGTGGGGGGAATGATTTGTATAATTAATTGTGGGTGGGTCAGAATATGTAATAATTCATTGGTGGGGGGAGAGAATTATGTAAGTGATAACTTGTGGGTGTTGGTGTTTTGGGTGGTGGGGTGTGGGGGGGGGCATAAAAATATGTATTATTGGTCATTGTGGGGGGTGCATGCCATACTTTCATATTAATTGTAATAGAATTTAATTGTGGGGTGCAGAATTATGTAATAATCACTGAATCTCGGTTTAGCCTGACACAAGGGTTTGAGGTTTTTTTTAGTAGGTAACAAGTTGGGTATGGGCACGGGGGGCCCCATTAGGAATTATTGTACCGGGGCCTAATTGGACTCTAGTTACGCCACTTCTGACGCTTGGCGAGAGTGGCTTAAAAGTGTATGGGACCAAGTTTTGATCCGCCCCACCCCAGTGGTGCGTTTGTCTGACGTGGATTCGGTCCTGCCGCGATTCATATATCTGCGCCCGAGTTCCTCCCACCCGTGTCGCTGCTGGTCGCCAAAGTCTGTGCCGGAGTTCACCTATCTTCCGCGGTGCATGTGAAGTGCTTGATCTTATGACAACAAATCACTATTTTAAAATTCCCACCAGTTTGTCTGAAAACGTGGTTTTCTACGCCATGCCCCCAGATTTCTGTCGCTGTGCAAGCCGGCCGATCACAATGCCGATTGTGTAGCCACCAAAAATCCCTTCCAAGTTCACGCAAATCTGAAAATATTGGGAAACCCGACCAAAAAGTGCGGCGTTCGGACCTTTAGTAATAGCCCCAGTTCGCTGCTATTCTTTCTCAAAGGAGAAACTTTCCACACATAAGTAGGGCATGCTAGAGGATGTTAGTCTCTTGGATCTATCCTACCTATGTGAACAAACTTCTCAGTGATGAGCTCAAAAAACCCAGATCAGTGATGATACTGGTGTGCTTGTCCTTTGGCCTATCCACCTCACTAGACAACCTGACTTTATGCATTTCTCTAATTGAACATTTTTGTAAATATAGTTAATGTGATTTTTGGTCTTTTAAAAACTAGATTTTTTTGTACTAGTTTTTAAACATGGTAGTTTTCCTAATGTAGAATTGATTTCCTTACAGTGATTAACACTTTTAGTAACGCCTAGCATGTTCGAAGCTAAACAAAGATTTGTCCTTGAGAATCAATTTATTACATTTAACAACAATATTACGTAGTGATTTATGTTCCTCAGAACGTGAAGCAGATTTTAGTTGTCAGTGCTATATTGTGACCAGGCTTCATTAGTTAATTGCAAAGCTCAACTTTCGACCTTGAGATGTCCTTGTTCAGGACATAGTGTGTGCTTCCACCATGATAAACGTCATACCCCTGGTACAATTGTACCCTCTTTAGAACTTTCTTACATGGTACATAAAACATCACTTTTATTACATTAAAGGGAATCTGTCACACCAATTTTTACATATACAACAGCCAGTGCAGGCTCCTATAGAGCCCTAGTGACTATCTGACACCTCTTATAGCTAAAAATTGTTTCCCTTACATCCAGATTACTTTCTTGGCTTGCTTAATTAACTGGCCAATCAAGGGCGTGTCCTGCTCACCGGTCCCTCCCAACTACTCCGCTCCATGCCTTATGCCTCCTTAGTTTCAACAGTTCATGTCATTAGCCAAAGTGACAACTTTGCCTAAAAGTAAATTGAGCTTTATATGTCTATAGTTGAATATTGGCGAACGGTCCTCAGTACAAGGAGGGAGTAGGGATTTGAAGGAACACAGATGTGTTTTCATAATAAGGGGCTTGGTTCATTGCCAAGAGAAAGAGTCACAGCAGGAGTCTGAGTCAGAAAGCTCATTTGCATTTAAGAAAAATGACTGTAATTAAGTACAGTGCTCACGGCAGCTAATTTTGGGTGATATAGGGAGGACTCCTAACCCTTTATCAGCAGGCATTGTTACTCAGGTGGTAAAATTTGGTGATGGTCTTCATTAAAGGAAACCTACCATCTGGAAGATCTCAGATGTTAGCTCCAGCATCAGATTCCCAAGAGCAGCATGATGGTGAGCTGGGTCTCTATTAGTTTAATTTATTGCCACCTTTGTCTAAAGACTTTTTTAATATGCGATTAACGCCAGCCAGGCTATGGCCATTACACACACCCCAGAGTACTTCTCTCTCCTCTGAATCTGTGGTCACAGGCCACACATGCACAGACTCCCGGGAAGCTCTGCGCATCCCGCTTTGCATAGAAAAGATACCAGAGGATATCTTCAGAGGACATCTGAAACGAGAAGGGGGTGTAGCAGTGCTCTGGGGGTGTAATATCCATAGTCCCCAGAGCTCACAGGTTCTATGGTGGTGGATGGTGAACCTTTTACTGACCAAGTGCCCAAATGACAGCACCAAGATTTTTATCTAGGGCTTAACCACCCTTACTTCATGTTGTAAGGTGACTTTCAAATTAACCTCTTTTATGGCCAAAATGGATCCCTGGTACCAGGATGAGAACAAACCTAGACACAATCAGTGCTCTAGTGTAGTGGAAATCTTCTCCCCAGTTTTATTATTCTCAGCTGCATAATATCACAGACATAAAATCAGCATAGATGGGGTGGTGGAAAAGAGAAGAATGCTGTAATGCTATTGGCCATAATAAATTTTGCCAGCACAATTCTCTAAGACATTCTCCCAAACGTTAAGAAATTTATGCACTCTTTCCTCCAGGCCTTGTTCCTCACATATTTATCTACAAATGTACAGAGAATGTCTCCAGAACCCAAACATTTATGATAAGAAGGAGAACATAACCGAAGGTCAATCATCGCTCACATTTGCCAAGAAAACTTTTCAGGCAGGTTACACAAAAATGGGCTTAAATATATAATACTATTTATACGCTACAGTCAGCATTCAGACAATGGTCACGAAGAATGTCCGCTGTATCTAAAATGGACTGACAGTACGCAATGGCGTCCAAAACCAGTGGATCTCCTTACATTGGCAAAATATATACATAACTTATAGCTCCCTGCTCTGTCACAGCTTTCAATCGTTCAACATCCTGTGACCCATACAGTAGAAAAAAATTTAGAAAATCGGATTATCAGTTGTAGCTGTCCAAATTTATTGCTGCAATTAGATTTACTTGATCTCTTGTGGTTCAAATGAAAGCTGCACATAACGATAACAACAACCAGGAATGTTCCCTGTGATACACAGCTATTTGACATGTTTTTCATGGAAACTATGGAGAATGTCTGTGCTTATAACATGTTATTCGTTACTTTAATTTCTGTTCACAATTATATAGTATTATTCTGCATTAAATATGTGTCTAGGCTGCAGCGCCTCACATGGGCCCTTAGCAGTGAAACTCATGTGGTGCATTAAAAAACGCAAACCTTAAGATACCAATATTATATACAGCCCCCATGCTCCGTTATAACAGTCACCCAGGACCATTAAGTAATATACACCCCCCCAGCCAGGAACGACAGTACATTATTATACCCCCATACTCCATATATACAACCCCCCAACAGGTCGCATTAATAATATACCCCCCAGACAGGGCTCATTTAATTATAATATACACCCCAGACAGGCTCATTCATTTATATAGCCCCCAAACAGGCTCCAATTTTTTTTAATTAATTAAATATCATACGCAAGATTACGCCAGAAAAAAAAACGCTAACTTACTTAAGCGTTGCACATCCTCTCTAAAGAGACAGCAGCGTCTACTGGTGCAGCCGCAGGGACGCTGGCTGGCGTGACGTCATCACGTCGGCAGCGTCCTGCACAGTATTAGACGCTCCGGCCAGAATACATCGGCCGCTCGATGTTCGAGTTATGTGACTGGTCCATTGTGGTGCTGCCCCCTGTCAGCGTGCGCCATCACTGTGAAGTGCGGCGCTTCTCTCAATTACACTTCGGCGACAATATTCCAATGTAATTGAGTTTTTGATGTTGCGGTAGTGCCGTGGCCCCTTGGGACCCGGGGCCCGGCACTGCCCCGGTAGCCGGGTGACTGGACGCCACCATGTTCTAGCTGCTATATAACCAGTCAGGTTATATGCCATCTATTATTTGGGCCTCGGTGTGTGTGTGTGTCGTGGGGGAGTACCAGCTGTGTAGGCCCCACAGGTCCCTCCCTAAAGGGGGGTGTGTGCTCGATGTCAGCACACTTTAATGTTTTTATTTGTGGTGTCTATTTTGTAATACCTTTGTGGAACATCAATTATGATTCAATAAAATTGTATTTATTGTGGAGATATACCTATTGTTTTGTTCTTATTGTTTTCTTGCGTTGTATTATATGTAAAGCATTGCGGCAGTATAAGAACTAACTTAAATACTCGAATGCTTGTGAGTATGATGAGCATACTAGTTATGTATTTAGTGTTTGGGCCCAGTCACCAGCATAATTTAGGCATAAGGACAGTGAGGGAGATTGTTGAAACACCCAGCACCAACTTCTAATGAATTTGCGTTTCGGGTTTGACTCAACACTACCTGTAAAAGAGTCATGAGGTAGAGAAGAGTCATGCGGGATGTCCTTCCTGGCCTTAATCATGTCGCTTAGCCAGTTTTATCATCACAAGTCCGGGCAGGCATCTGCTGAGGCGCTTATGATACCTTACTTGTCCTATGAACACATTGTCAAGCCGGAAGGGTTAAGACCAGCATGTCTACTTTTTTTTTAACTTTTTTAAAATGGTTTAGATTTTCCGTATGTAATATCAGTCCTTTTCGCTTTGAAGGTTTATGGCAAAGGACAACAATGAGGATGAAAAGCAACAACTTTTTGTATTTTTCTTAGCGTCATGACTGTGGAGGTTAAACGGGCCACAAACAGGAGAATGTTGGGGCCTGGCTTCGGGCATGTGTAGATGAGAGGCGTGAGTGCTCTTCTTGATGCCGTATATAATGTGCCGGCCCACTCATGTATAGGTGAGACCCGACAACATCACATAATAGAAGTCAAGGTGGCTGTGAGTTAGCCACAATTGGTGTGCCAATCTACACAGCCACCCTATGCGGTCTGTGCATGAGGCCTTATATGATGACGCAGTATATCCATATTCAATAATTACACTACCACTAGAGATCCACCACTGCTCCAATGTCTGGCCTAATGCGGTGGGCTTTGTTGCTTTATATAACAAATCTTATGAGGTTTACATTGTCTTTTATTGAATTAAAATATCAATGGATTAGTAAGTAAATCAATGCCCAGTATACATTAATGTACTGAAGATGTGACCAGAGTATTAGTATTTCTTCTCACATTTAGATTCTCACAGACTAAACAATAGCACACAAACAAGGGTTAAGAGAGGCTCTTACCGTGCTTTGTTCCATTGGAAGGTTAGTCAATTCTCCCTAGTGTTTGCATTCTTATTTCAAAGAAGGATGTAATTTGTATGTTTTATGAATGCCCCTTGTGTTCATTGTGGTTAGTATTCTGAATGTGGTCAGGATGTTACTGCTGTAACAATAGGGGAAGAAAGTCATCTAAACACACAACAGGAGAAATTAATCGCCTGTACGTTCCCGATAAAATAGGATTGAAAGATCACAATAAACTAACCAAATCTTACAGGCAACCATTTAAAGGGGTTGTCTTCATTCACTGCTCCATCGCTGCTTTGACCTGGATAACAATTGAGTAGATCTAACTCTCTTAAGTCTTTCTCAGGAGCTTGTGCACCGGTCGGGGGGTTCAAAAGGGCACAAATCTTTCACATGAAGGCTCCACCACATATACTAAGCAGCCTCCCTCCCTCTGCTGTCTCACATATACTATTCACCAGAAGATGATAACTGAACTTCATGGATCAGAGAGCCTTTAATGTGCATCTTACACAGAGGAGGGCGTGACTAGATGCTGTGCAAATGGATATGCCTAGGGTAGGCCTTGAGGGCCTGTGTCTAGTGTTGGACAAAGACTGATTTCATAAACTATAAGGCTTCATTCACATTTTTTCTATGCTTGCCAAGATATGTCCAGAGGATTCCCTGACGTGTCCTTACAACGAAGGGCTACCGTCACCGCATCCTGCTAACTTTGTAGGAGCGAAAGAGGGACAAAGATGAAAGGTTTTTTGCCCTAAGCCAGTGATGGCAAACCTTTAGACACCGAGTGCCCAAACTACAACCATAACCCACATATTTTTTGCAAAGTACCCATGCAATATTTAAGCAAACTTATTACTCCCTGCTCTTTCAAGGGATTAAATTGTATAGGCCCCTGAGGACACCAATATAGTAGAAACAAGGAGACGAAGTTGGATTATCATTGTAGCTTCCTTCTAGCATCCTGGGCTGCCTAGGACTGCAAGAGGTCTTGAGTCCTGTCTGGCAAACTCTGCCCTGGGTGTGATAGCAAGAGTGTCCATATAGAGAGCTCTGAGTGCCACCCTGGCACCCGGGCCATAGGTTCGCCACCACTGCCCTAAGCCATGCCTTTATCCTCCATTCCTTACTCTACACCCATTCAGTATAATTTCCCCTTAGCACTTCCATCTCCCCTCACATTGCTCCCCCTATTATTGTGCCCCCCGCACCACCCCTCTTATTATGTCCCCACAGTAAAAA
This sequence comes from Engystomops pustulosus, assembly GCA_019512145.1. Lineage (NCBI taxonomy): Eukaryota > Metazoa > Chordata > Amphibia > Anura > Leptodactylidae > Engystomops > Engystomops pustulosus. Next base: position 97,656,511 of record CM033645.1, read on the forward strand.
TAAACACATATACTGAACTTTCCTTGTTCCCCCCACATAAGCTCCTCTTCTCTCCTCTCCTCCTACTCTATGTAGCAGTTAAGCCAGCAGGGTGTGTATACAGCACTTGTGCAACTTGCTCATAGCAGAGAAGAGAGGCACAGGGATATGCAGGGGAGCTTCCGCTCTCGCATTATCACTGTAATCAACTCTTTCATTGTCCGAGAATGCCAACAGGTGATATGTTCCTGGCACAGATACTTTTCGCCGGTTTGATAAAGTAGGGCAGAGTCCAAAAACCAGGACTGTTCTGCAGCTGCCAGGACAGTCAGGAGTTATAGCTAAGATGTCATGCTGGTCCTCCCCCATGAGCGCAGAAGGATTGAACATCAGCAGAGTCAGTGATTAAAAGCCGCTGATTTTCAGGGTGTATCCACAGTCATATCACTGTCCTTATATGGAGAGTACATATTGGGGACCTCCTAGAGACGTACACTCAGTGGAGGCCGGTGAAGGATGCAATATGTTATACGCCGCTCAGCAGGAAGGAGCAGGATGGGAGACGTGAGCTTCTGTGTCTTTCCATCCCGTGTTTCCAACTGCCAGTGTATGTCTCTGTATACTCTTTCCTGGCTTATATACTGTGCGTGTATCACATAACTATATGTGCATGTAGCCTAAGAGAGTAACAGTATAATAGTAAGAGGAGGAATTGGGTTAGTATATAGGGATGGAACATGGTGCTTATTGGTCTTAAGTAGTGAGGGCAAAGTTGTGGCATAATATATGGAGAAAAGGGGAGTGATGTTATAAAGAAATATGGACAAGAGAGGTTGTTGGTCTGTTGGGGCACAGGGTTGTCATTAAAGAGAACCTGTCATGCAAAATAACCCCCCTAAACTAAATATATTTTCATAAACTGCCATTAGAAAGCATTGCCTCTATCGCTTCATTGTCCCTCTACATGCCTGTCCTAAAGCTGTATGCAAATGACCTGTGAAATGTCCAATGAAGCATTAGCATATTCAAGCTGTCCACTCTATTCATGAGTGGGAGGTACAGCCACACCCCAGTGCATGACTGACAGCCTGTATAATGATGTGCTTCCTGGTGCTGGTGGCCACGCCCCCTGCAGCCTGTGTGTGCATGTGTGTGTGTGTGTTTAGGAGAGATACAGCAGCTCCAGGCAGCCATGTCACAGCAGAACATGTCAGATTCATGTGTAGCTGATGTCTGTGTCTCTCACCTGTATATTAGGAGCATGCAGCATGTCAGCAGATGCAGCACACACACTAGCCATGCTTTACTATACATTACACACAGACATGAGCAGGGGAAGGAAAGGGGAGGGGTAACAGGGGTGACATCACTGCCTCTGACCATGTGACCAGCCTCATTTACATAATAAAGAATAGATGATTTTACAATGAATAATGTATGAAATAACTAGATAAAGGCTGGGATGGGATCCTTGTGAGCTGCTCCAACAGGTAGTAGTGACAGGACAAGTGACACAGACCTGATGACAGGTGTCCTTTAAGTGTGGAGCATCAGTGGGTTGTCATAGTACTGAAGATCGGAAACACTTGTGGTAATGCTATTGAAGTGGGGGAACAAAGAGTTTAAGCATAACCCGTAAAATCATATTGCTAGCATTCAATCATTGTTCTATAACAAGCAGCAGGACTAGATGTGCAGTATAGAGACAGGATACTGCATAGTGTCCTATCTGGAAGGTTACTGCAATTTAATATCTCTTACTGTTATACTCGGGTGAAAATGTCACAGTGACCTTGTGAAATTTAATTCTATTTTTTTCGGTGAAAATGTCACAGTGACCTTGTGAAATTTAATTCTATTTTTTTCTGAATGAATTCCCTGTTTTTTCATTTAATGCTCAGCCTCCAAAGATCGACATTATATAAATAGAGATAACGCTGCGACCAGCTGCTGTAGAATACTTATGTCTTTTTTAGGCTTGCTGCACACAAATGTGCTCAGTCCATTGAAATGGAACCAAGTGCTGGTCAGAACCGACGCTCATGACATTTAATGTATTAGTCTCTTAATCTAGATGCAGCTTTTTCTCCCCAATAATTTACCTGCACTTCTAGTTTCCTGACACCTTTTTCTCCTGCAATTTGTGTCATACACTTAGACTCAAAAAAAGCAAGTCTACCAAGTTCTATAACACCTTCCTAAGTGTGAAGAGTTGTTTCAGACACTTTCTGCCATGCACCAAATTTTAAGCTCTTGCGACACAATCTAAAATCATGGTCTAATAGACTACACATTTTTTGTGCAAAAAAACACACCTTGTGACACAATGGGGCAGATTTATCAAGCAGTCTGAAAGTCAGAATATTTCCAGTTGCCCATGGCAACCAATCACAGCTCAGCTTTCATTTCACCAGTGCTCATATGTCTCCGTGCTGCTCAAATGTCTCCGTTCTGCCCCGGTGTCTCCGTTCTGCAGAATGTCTCTGTGCTGCCCAAATGTCTCCGTGCTTCCCAAATGTCTCCGTGCTGCCCAAATGTCTCTGTGCTGCCCCGATGTCTCCGTGCTGCTGTTCCCCCGATGTCTTCGTGCTGCTGTTCTTCCGATGTCTCCATGCTGCTGTTCCCCCGATGTCTCCGTGCTGCTGCCCCCGTGTCTACGTGCTGCTGTTCCCCCGATGTCTCCGTGCTGCTGCTCCCCGGTGTCTCCATCCTGCTCACCGTGTTCTTCAATGTGTTCTTCACACATATATATTGTTCTTCACATAGTATTTTGTTCGCACCGTTCAGCGCGTATCTTCCGACAAGTAAGCAGATGTGCCGAACATCTGTAATCTATTCTTCACTGTGTTCTTCACTGTGTTTTTCACTTAAATGATCCTGTGTTCACTGTGTTCACTGTTTTTATTCTATTCTTCATTGTTCTTCACTGTGTTTTTTTAATTAAATGCTCGATCTCGAGCAGGGGAAATACTCGTCCGAGTAACGAGCCGTTTCGAGTACCTTAATACTCGAACGAGCATCAAGCTCGGACGAGTATACTCGCTCATCTCTAATCATGAACCATCCTGTAAGTGACAGGCTGGCCTTTTTCTGTCTTTTTCTTAATAGGATACAGTGGAGTATTACAGGGGGATACAGTAGGTTTTATAGCCCCTGCTTTTAAAAGTTCCTGAATAGTCACTTTAATTGCAGCCTCTTGTGCAGGACTAATGGGATATTGCGGGATCCTGGGTAGATTCGCTCCTGGTTTTAAATTAACAGTTACTGGAGGCACAGGCAGTTTACCAATATCTGTTTTGTTCTGGGCCTACAGCGTTGTTGGTACTCTCTTTAAATATTGCGAATGTAGGTCAATATTTAACTTAGGGGGTGTTTCAACCTTAGACAAAAACACAAAGGATCCTAATCTACATACATGATCATCATCCACTCCTGGAGTTAAAGATACAGTACCATCTGGCTCAAAATGAATATGAGCATTTAGGGCCTCTAAAACATCAGCACCTAAGAGATTAACAGGAGAAGTTTCACTAACCAAGAATTGTGTAATTATTTCATGTGTGGGTGTAATGGACACTAGAAGGGGGGTAGACAATGGGGTGTCAACAGGACGGCCATCCACTCCCACACATGAAACAAAATCATCAGTCACTTCATAAGGAAAGATGTTATCAGCGTGCACAACAGACTTGGCTGCCCCTGTATCAATTAAAAAGTCAAGTTCCCTCCCTTCTGGTAAAGTCAATTTTACCATGGGTGCAGGTCCAAGTTTGTGTGGAACTACAACAGCTTGCACGCCTACTACTGGGTTGCCAAATTCCTATTGGGCAGTTGCCCCACCCTGGGTGGAGTTTGTCTTATAATCTGGCTCAGGACAAAATTTCCTTATATGGCCTGGTTTTCCACAGTTAAAACAAACCAAATTCTTCATGTTTCTTTGTCCTCTGCCTCGTGTTCCATAGGCACTCCCCTGAAAGGCGTACACACCCCTTAGTACTCTACTACAATGGCTCTCTACTCCTTTTGCCACCTGAAGCAAATCTTTAGGATCTAAGCTCCTCCATTCAGGACGGGCAGTTACAAGTCCATCCCTCAAAGGTTTTTGTAAACCATCCAAAAAGGCACTTCCCAACAGTCTAACATCCAACATTTGGCGGGGAGAGTACCCCATATCTGACCATCTCATCTGCATTCTAGCAAAAAACTTTTCAACACTTTCCCCTTTCTCCTGTGTAATATTATTTAAATTAACAGATTGTTCTGCCAGCCTTTCCTGAGCCCAATTATGTATCAGTGCACAGTACTCTATTCCTGAAGGTCTAGTGTGTAACCATTTCCAATCATCTGTGCTCAATCTAGCATTCTTATGAGATTATGTATGCTGTTCTAATATGTATGCTAGTTCTAGTGACTTTTCATAGGGATCAGGCAATAGTTTTAACATAGCCAGTTGATCTCCTGACTTCCAAGGACGGTATTCAGTCACTTGAACTGTTTGTGGTACTTGTTGTCCTTGCTGTGGCTGGACTGGAAACAGCACACGAGGTACTGGCATCATAGGACCAGTTGGGGTGGCGTCTGGTGGGATGTGATAATGTCTACCAGTCTGGTTACTATCTGTCTCATCATCCTCATTCCACTGGTCTACTAATGCATATGGAGTTGGGGTGACCCCTGCAGGATAACCAGCAGAAGTTGCAAATGGATTATTATCACTATATCTTTGTGGGGAGGTCAAAGCATGTGGCGTGCCTGGAGTTCCTACTACTTCTGTTCTGGTCATGACCGGATATATTCCAGTGTGGGGGTTGGGCCTAGGTGCCCCACAAACAGCACATGTCCGTCTCCAGTCTGGGTCTTTGTTCCCACAAACTCTACAATTCCACCCCCTGGGCCATTGTAAGGCGGAGGTAGAACTTTTCCCTGAATTTTGTCTTTTTCTTTTGTCTGTCCAGTACTAAGTCCTTGCCCGTCATCGTCATCGTCATAACACAACACACAATTTCCTATGGCTGTTTCTTGCCTCTCATCCTACCTAGCAAATTTCCCATAATTTTCTATATATCTCTAGTGCCAGCACACACTCGCAGTCACTCTTCCTTAGGGCAGTTTTAACCACTTTTATTTTTATTTTTTCCTAAACCGTTTGCCTGTCAAGAAATGACCGTAGTCCCCTTCCTTCAAACAGATTTGATCCTACTACACAAAAATTTTTTATAAAGTCTGAGTGTCCAAACTCATCGAATTATGATCCAACAACTGCTCTTCAAGGCTGACTCTTTAGGATGTTACTTTCTTAAAACCAGTACAGTACAGTATCAAAACAAAGCGCTATCAAACACACATGTTCAAACTCACACAATACCCATATACACTACCACACATCACATGGAGTTTTCAAAATAAAATAACAAGATTCTTTGGACTGGGCAATATAGGCATGCAACTCACCGGATGTGGGACGACCCAAACAAGGGTCTGTCCTGAAAAGGATGATCCCCAAAATGTCCGGTAAGCTTCAAGCAGTGGTCCAGTCTCCTCTCGGGTAATTCGGCACAGGTTTTTGGAGAAAAATCTCCTTACTCAGATGTGATGTGGTTCAAATTAATGTATAGTACGCGCTGCTCAGTGAATCACTCAGACCTTCACAAGTGTTTGAGAGGATTCCAATTTATTTAGGTAGCAGACAGTTTTTATAGGTTCTTGGGACAAAGGAACCTACTGAGCATGTCCACATTCCACTAGCCTTCAACAGGAGGTATCAGTGTAAAATGATCTGTGTATGCGGGGGGGATGGTACTTGAGTATAGTAAAACACATGGTATGTGAACACAATAGAAAATGGATTCTCTTCCCTCACAGTAGCGATTGCATATGTCGCAATTGGGATAGGAGTTGGTCTTTAATATGACAGAATGAGAACCTTGCCAATATATCCCTCGGTACAGATTCTGGTAGGTTAGCCAGCTTTGGGAGTCTATGAGACCTATCAATGCAAAGTTCGTACTTCGGCAGGAGTGTTTTTGTGGGCTTTTGTACATAGGAACGTAGCATATGTACAGGAATTAGCTGAGAAATACCTCTTAGTTTAATATTATTTATTCTATCACGATCTTCATTGTGTATCAGTTTGGCTTGGATAGCAATTACTTTTTCTTCAAGAGTGTTATGTGAGTCTACCAGACTGTTGTGGGCTATTACAACTTTTTCCATTTTTCCATGCAACACTCTTTTGCCTATCTCTGTAACTACTTTTTGTATTGGAGTGATAAAGCAGGAGAAATCTTTATGCAGTGAGGAATGGAAGGCCTCCAGCATTTCGTTTGACTTCTGGCACCCTTCCTTCTGAATAGCAATCATTGTCTAACATCCTCTGTCTTTGCTTAGCTGGGCTTGCGGATGGGGAAGAAACAGAGGAGTTATGGCTTAATTGAGAGCCGGCTGTGGAATTGGAGTTTTCTGGCATCTGCAGAGCCAAGTGAGAGGCCTGCTATATTCCTCCTGTAGTTGAGGTGGGGAGGGCATCATATAGCAGGGTGTTTGCGGTGGCGTTAAGCCCCATTTATCATGTACCTGGAAGGGGGATGTATCCCCTGTGCTCTCTGGGTGTTTACTCCAAGGTCTGTCTGTGAGTGGGAGCTTGAGAGGCTTGCTTCACTGCTGCTTTTCTGTGACTGCACAGTGTGCGCATAGAGAAGAGGAGCTGCGGTCATCTTGTTGCCTCGTGGCATCGTAGGTGAAAAAGGTCTTAATCTAAGTGCTGGGTCGGGCACAATTCATTTTCCTCCCCACCTGTTGTGCCGATGTTACAAGCATCTTGGAGGGTAAATCGCTGCTAAGTGAGTGTGGTATAATGCTGGTCTAATCGCTGTGGAGACAGAGTTCCACTCTCATGCTGCCATTCTAGATCGCGGCCAAGTCATGCCCCTAATGTTTCAAAATTTCTGCGACAGACAACAGATAAGTGAAAATACAAGCCAGTATGAAAACACCCATAGAAATAAATGGCATTGTGAGGCATCTGTAAAAATCACGGAACTGTGGACATGAAAAACAATGCCAATGTGAAACAACCCCAACCGTTTTTTCACATTGGTATTTCTTTTAACATCAGTGATTTTTAACTGAAGCTATTTTGGCCTATGGACATATACAGATAAGTTTTCTCTTTCTGGCTTCAGTGATTTTTCACTGATGTCTTACTGACCCATTGGGGCAAATTTACTTACCTGGTCCTGTCGCGATCCCCGATTCTGACGGTCCGACAAAGATGAAGTCCGGCGCAATTCACGAAGCTCGTGCGCCCGAGTTCCTGCATCCGTCGCTTCCCCGCCGAGGTCCGCCCGAGTTCAACTTCTTCTTCCCAGTGCTTGTAAGTGCGTGTCTTGGGACACAATTCTAAATGTTAAATCCCGCGCATAGTCCGAATCCGTCGGGTTGTCCAATGGCCCAACCCCCGATTTGTGTCACGTGCAAGCCTGCGCCGATGCGCTAAAATCTGATCGCGTGTGCCAAAATCCCCTGTTAAATGCAGCGCAAAACAGAAATTGCCGAAAAACCCGATGGAAATGCGCTCTGCTGACCCTTAGTAAATGATCCCTATTATTTTCAATGGGCTTTATCACACTTCAGTTTTTTTTCCATTGATCCACTGTTGTCAGTGAACACGTAAAGAACAGGCTCTAAATTGATCACTGAAAAAATCTGAAGTGTGAAGTGTGAAATAATGTTTCAGTAAGGCATAGATGAAAAATCACTGAAGCCTGGAAGAGAAAACCAATCTGTATATGTCCATAGGCCAAAATGGGTTCAGTGGAAAATCACCAATGTGAAAAAAATGAAAAAAGAAACTAGCATAAGGGAACACTTTCCATAACATTTGGTAAGTGCTATTTATACATGCTTAATGTTCTCAACCAATATAACAGATATAATTATCATTTATACATATCAAGGGGGCCCTCTTCTAGTCACTGAAATAAAGTGACTACATTACTAGAAAATATAGAATTCTTTTTTCTATTCAATCACATACTTGTTGATCGCATAATACAACTGTGTTGCCTAATGACATTCTTATTGTGGTCCAAAACTAGTACGTAATGGGTAGTTCATGATTAAACCCAGGATTGCGATACTAGGAGAAATCTTTCCATGCCAGACTCACTGTTAGCACCATGCTATTAGAATGCAGGGAGCTGGTTTAGCACATTGCACTACAAGAATGGTGCAGTGTACAATACAAGTAATGAAATCTTGTTCAAGTTCTCATGTGAGACTAATTAAAATTGTAAAAAAATCTATACATATTTTCAATTAAAAATGTAAAAAATAAAAAAAAACTATGTCCATTTCCACCTGACCTATAGGTTTAGCACAATATTGAGTTTCCATGGTCATCAAATGTAATCAAATCATAAAATAATTACTAATTTTTATCAAACCTCTAAACATACAATAAAAAAGATCAGTAAACACACCATTCCAAAAATGAATCTATCTTGGTATTAATGGTAAACACTCTCAATTAAAAATGTAAAAAAAACATCAAAATTGAATTTTTTTTCAATTTCCCATGAATGTGTGTACCCAAAGGGGTACTATCAAACAATTTGACTCAACCAGCAAAACACAAGCCCTTGTACAGCTATAATGAAAATGAAAAGTTGTCAAATATGGGGCCCCAAAATACTAACTCACATAATTCAGAAATGCTACTGCTGACTGTAGCTGCAGATATTAGAATATAACGGTAGCACTGAGACTGAACCAATGATATAAATGATACTTGTATGGTTAATTCTCAGCAGTCTTCTTGGATTTGTTGTGAATTGCTACTGTACAGTTTCGAATATTAGCCGAAAAGTAACATCCCAGAGTTTGGTTAACCCTCTCTACTTATCCATTGGATTGAGGGTGGTAAGCTCAGGAGAAATACAATTTTACTAGTAGTTGGCTGCAGAGAGAATGACAGAAGTGGGAAACAAACTGGACCCCCTGATCAGAGACGATGTGTTGAGACAGACCATGTAGCCGGAAGATATGTTGAAAGAACAAGCTGGGAAGGCGTGGAGCAGACGGAAGACCTTGAAGATGAACAAAATGAGACATCTTCGAAAACTGGTCCATCACCACACAGATGATGGTATTTCCCTTTTTTAAAGCTGGCGATCATGGATGCATCGTTTCAGGCAAGTTCAGAGGCCAAGGTGTGGAACTGAACTGCATACTCTCCCACAGATTAGTCAGCTTGACACAGGTTCAGCAGCATAGAACCCATGTTCTTCAAACATGGACCTGAATTTTGCCAGAAATACTGTGAGAGTAGCCATGACCATATGTAAAGAGCTGTGAAGTTGTGGTGCTTCAGGAGGAGCATCAACTCAGCATACTCTTAAAAAGTGATGATAGAAAGTTATTAAATACGTTTACATTCTTTTCTGGCATCAAAATGGTGGCACATGAAACACATTGGATGTTAATTTTATGGCAGGGGTGATTGGCGGAAGTCTGTGTAGGGTTGGTGGACTGAAACCTGCAAATGTCTGGTTCTGACTCAACACTTACTTATAACCATAAGGCCTCTTGCACACTAGCGTTGCGTTATCACAGTGTGCGGTGCAAGCGCGATGAAAAACTGACGGTTTTGCTGCGTTTTTGTTGCATTTTTCCCTTGGAGTAATTGTTTGTTTTTTTTTGCGTTTTGGGCGCATTTTTGACGCGCGATTCAATGGGAGGACTCGAGCATATTTCAAAAGAGGACCAGGGTTTGGGATTAAAATGTGTTATTTAATTGCAAAATAATGTCTTCTGATAATTTGCAAAACATCGGCGATCTATTCTTCACTGTTCCGGCGGTATATATCTCCCGACAATTTAGCAGATGTGAAGAACAGTGAAGAATAGAATAAAAACATTGTACACAGTGAACACAGTGAAAACACAGGATCATTTAAGATAAAAAACCAGTGCAGACACACAGTGCAGAATAAGATATCGATGTTCGCACATCTGCTTACTTGTCGGGAGATACGCGCGAACGGCGCGAACAAAATAGCATGTGAAGAACAATATATATGTGTGTAAAGAAACACATTGCAGATGTTTCCATAACATCTGCAATGTATTCTTCACACATATATATTGTTCTCACATGCTATGTTTGTTCGCACCGTTTCCGCGCGTATCTCCGAAAGTAAGCAGATGTGCCGCAACATACTGTAATCTATTTGCACTGTGTTCTGCACTGTGTTGTTTTATCTTAAATGATAGCCGGTGTCACTGTGTCACTGTGTCAAATGATTTTATTCTATTCTTCACTGTTCTTTGTGTTTTTTAATTAAATGCTCGATCGCGAGCAGGGGGAAATAATGTTATTTCTGGTCCACTAAGCCAACCCTTACGTTTAAAAACGCATTGCACTCGGCATTGCACTTGCAATGATTGCGAGTGCAATGCGTTCTTGATGCATCTCCATAGACTTGAATGGGGCGTGAAAAACGCGCGTGACCCGCAAAAATAGAGCATGCTGCGATTTTGACGCGCGTGCAAGAACGCACGAAGCAGCGCGTTATTAAAAACCACGCTAATGGAGAAAGACACATTGAATACAATGGGACAGAGTGCAATGCGAGTTCTGAGCGTCAAATGCACGCGCAGAACTCGCGCGTGAAAAACGCCAGTGGAGAAGGGGCCTAAGGGCGAGGCCCATTTTTGGTTTGGCAATTCCATTTTCCATTTCCACTTTTTAAATTTTCTGTATGCGGTGCTTTATGAGGGCTTGTTTATGTAACAAAATGTATAGAAGACTCCATGTCTCCATATGTTGGCTGCATATGCTGGCACCAAAAAGTGAATGTTAACAATGTAAATGCCTCTGGAATGTGCAAGAGGCATCTAAATACTGGAGTGCCATAGGCACTGGCATCTTCGTGCCCCCCCCCCTCCATGAGGTCATCAATTAAATTAAAAAAAAAAAAAAATACCTAAAAGTTTAAAGCACCCCCTTTCATTAAATAAACAAAGAAAATCTTAAACATATCAGGCAGACCAATGTCAAAATCTAAATAGTTAAGGTGGTTAACCCCGTAATGAAAATATTGACAAATGTCCAAAAAATAGTCCCCAAATATATGAAAATGCATTCAAAAGGTTGCACAAGGCAGCATCTCATACTGCAAAAAATTAGACCATACACACGGTCTGTACACAATATTATGGAAAACCACACATTTATTTGTTTATTAGTAAATCAGAAGAAAAAAGTTTCTGAGGCACAGCAGGAGTAACAAAGGCACAGTTCCAATGGATCCACAAGAGAAGGCATCAAGGTGAAAAACAGTGCTGATCAAATGTATAGATCCTCGGTGGCGCTCAACTTAAAAAGGAAGATACAATTGGTATCCCATGATAGTACCGACCCAAAGAATAAAGTAGCCATCATGTAATTGGGGTGCACTTGAAAAGCCGTAGAATCCAAGCCCACAAGAAATTGGTGCAAATGTTTTTTCACCAATTTCACTGCATTTGGAATTTTTTTTTCTGATCCACAGTACAAGGTATTTTTTTTTTTTTTTGTGTATATCCAAACTATGCAGCCTTCAAAAGATGGGAATTATATCAGATTTTGGGGCTGGGATGTGGGACTGAATCATGACACTAGAAACTGTGGTGGGGAGCTGAAGCCTTATTCACCACTGTCACCCTGAGCTTGGTGAAGTTGAAGTATGTTGAAAAGAATAGTGGCAGCATATGGAGTCCAAGATTTGTGGCATAAATGCCTTGCTTCGCACCGTATTGCTGGAAAATATTAACATTTATGGGCTGTCTTGATGTGGGGGAAAGGGAACTGCATTCTCTTGTGGAAAAAAAATAAGAAAGGATAAATTGTTTAGATTTAAACCCCCCTTAAATGATATTGTATGTTTCATAACATAGCTGTTGAAAAGTGGTGTGTAAACTGTTGTTAACCATGCATTAGGCACAGTTCACACATGCATAAGTAGTGACTCACATTATGCTTGCAAATGTTGAAGACATATATTACAAATTTATAAACACATCACCAATTAACACCTTCATAACACTGATGCACATCAAAATTCCCAGGTCCCTGAATGTGAAGTTGTCAAGGGTTGGCAATTTTCTGTTCCACCTGGTTAGCTTTAGAGATAGATTTGGACCACCACCAGTCTTGCTCTAACTTCTTATGTCAGCAAGAGGATGGTACTCAACTCAAGAAGCCGGTCAGCAAACCGGTCAAACAAAAGCTGGTATTTTGAAAGAGCTAGAACAAAGGAAACAAGGTAATATAAAAACTCTGTTCAAGTAGTTGCCAGCTCAGCAAAAATCCACAAAAAACTATTCAACTTGTGTCAAGTAGTTGCCACTTAAGTCAATTAAATCCACACACACACTGTGAAACTCAAGTTAGAGTAGTTGCTCCAAAAAAAGGGGAAAGGAGCCAACAACAAGTTTGAAGCAAACAAAAATATACCTCCCACACTAAAATTTCAGTTTCTCTTCATAAAATGTCCTTTCTTTTGTCGAACTGCATCATCATTGTCATCTGAGCCTGCAAAAACTATCCCACAGAAACATGGGGGGGGGGGGGGCACAAGAGTGATTGCTAGATTGTGGAGGTGCAGATGCACTGTTGCAAGGTACAAGTGCAATATGGAAGACTTGGTGGCACCACACAAAACAAGATCTTCCTACTTTGGAATGGCTCTGGGAAGACCAGGTGCCACTTAGTTCCGAACACAGGTGTCGGATTATGTCATCGTTCGCGGTGGTCCAGGGGGTCCACTAACCCCGAAACCTGACAGTCGCAAAAAAGTAAAAGATTGCCAGATTGGAGACCCACAAGACCTCTCAAACTTCTTGTCTCTTGTCAGGGAGAGTCTAGAGTAATAGCCAAGCAGGATGCCCACTAAACCATGGATTCTGTGTCAAATCTCCAGAACTCATGAAAATGTTATATTCACATCTGCCAGGAAGATTCCTTTTAAAGGACATGCTGGCTTGCGCCTACTGAGGCAGGATATGTCCTTATTTTTACTTTTTATAGTTTAGTTTTTGAGAAAAACTGTTTTTAAATGAATACTAATGAGCTCAGGGGTTCCTGACAATGTCAAGGAGGCCCATTGTGCCTCCATCAACTGCTATATATCACTAATCATTTGGGGTGATAGAAGGAAAGAAAACCCCCAATGGAGGCATAATGATTAGTGCATGACTAGCCAAAAAGGACAAAAAGGGATTTTTTGATATAGCTAGGAGCCCCTGAGGTTATTTGAATATTTTTAAAGACAATTTTTTCCAAAAACAAACAATGAAAGCTAAAAAATAATGGTGTTTGGATTAGAAGAAATGCACCTATGTGATAGACTTTCCTGTAAGGTTTTGTCCATGCAGGGGCTCTGTCACACTATTACTAAGTTTTAAATAAACATGACTTTTTATTCCCATTTATTACAGCACCATATATTATTTCATGCAACAGCAGACCAATTTGGGATGTGAATACTTAAAAACACCATTCCCAGTATAGTGAATAATTTGTTTGCAAAACTTTATGAAACTATCTGTATTTTGAATCTAATTCTCTTTTTTCACATTACTACCTTCATTACATAGATGTGTGATGCCCAAGTTTATATACCATCAGGTTTATTGTATATGAAACACAAGGTAGAGATAATTGTTGTTGACACAACAGTAAATATTATGCTATTATACAGAAAATGAAAAGTTAACAACTGCATTAAAATGAAATACACTGAGTAGTAATATTTGTGTACCTAATCTGTAATACAACTAGTGTTTAAAGTGCCATTTTTTATGCGGAGGACACACATGCTCAGTCACTCTCACTGTTGCTGTTCTTGGCATGATAATTGGCACGTTCAATGAACAACAGTGGTCCGGCTGGCCCACGACACAAGTTTCGGGTCGTGGGCTCACCTGTGCTCACCCGTGTGCCCCCGCTCCACGGGCAATACACTTGCCACTTCTGCTGTAGACTCCTCGTCACGCCATCCTAGGGGTCGTTCTCACCAGCTTCTCAAGAATTAAAGGGCCAGTGCGCAGTTAATTGGTGCTGACCTTACCCAGAATTCATTAATCCAGCCTCTCCCCACACACCCTGTTGGTCTCAGTGCTTATGCCTTTGAGAATCTGTTTCCTGTGCCTTGTGCTAGTGATTGGATTTCCAGTTGTAACCCCGGACTTGTTCTCAACTTCTTGCCTCCTCTGCCAGCCCTGACCTCTGTCTTGTCTCTGAACCACTGCACCGGCCTTGATCCATCTGCCTGTCACTGACTACAAGATTGCTGCTGATTCTGTACCTTGACCTTGGCTACCACCACAGACAAGTCGCGCCTGGGATGACCTGATGCGCTCCTGTGTTTCCTGGTATCTGCATTCCTGTCCTGTGTGCCAGTTATTACTGTGTTCCTGATCCGTGTGCCATCTCTGTGTTTCCTGAAGTGAGTCCTAGGCCTTCTTGCTGTTCTCCTGCTGTCACCCCAGGTACAGACTGTCTCCTGCATTAATACCTTGGTCGCAAAAAGGGAGCGATCTGGTGGTACCCCGCCGCCAGCAAGACCATACATCTTGCCGCGGGCTCTGATGAGGACCAGGTGCCACTTAGATTCCGGTCCCAGGTTGTCAGCTCTTGTCATCGTCCGCAGTGGTCCAGAGCATCCACCACCTCCAATCCTGACAGTAAGATCCAGCCATGGATCTCGACGAGTTTCCGCTTCCCATTCGGCCGATCGACACCATCGGGTCTAGCAGTCCTGGCAGATTGCCGCACAACAACAGAACAGCTGGGACAAGTTAACCGCCATGCTGCAAAAGTTGCTAGGCCACTCAGCAGCAGCATCTGGTTCTTGAGAATGCTCCTGCGGGTCTCTGACTACCCCGGCTTGACTTCCTGCTGCTGAACCTAGGCTGCCTAGGTCTAGGTGGATTAGGCGGATCATCAGTCTCCTCTCTGGAAAGGCCCTGGTCTGGGCGTACCCCTCTTTGGGACAGAGACGATTTGAATATGAAGCTGAGCTGGATGATGTTGCCATGGGTAACTGGAAATCTTCTGACTTTCAGACTGCTTGATAAAATCTGCCCCCCATGTTCTCATCCCTAATACGATAAACCCAATTCCTCCTCTACTATATACTGTTACTCTCTAGGCTACATGCACATATAGTTTATGTGATACCACGCACAGTATATAAGCCAGGAAAGAGTATACAGAGACATAACTGGCACGATGGAGACAACCTTTTTGCTCTGTCTGCACTGTGGAAAACAGGATGGAAAGACAAAGAAAGATACGTCTTCCCATCCTGTCCCTCCTGCCGAGCGGCGTCGTATAACTATATTGCATCCTTCACCGGCCTCCACTGAGTGTACGGTCTGGGAGTCCCCAATAAGTCACTCTCCATATAAGGACAGTGATGTGATGTGGATACCCCCTGAAAATCAGCGGCTTTTAATCACTGACTATGCTGATGTTCAATCCTTCTGGCTCAAGGGGAGGGAAGGACCAGCATGCAGCTTAGCATAACTCCTGACTGTCCTGGATGCTGCAGAACAGTCCTGGTTTTTGGACTCTACTTTATCAACCGGCACGAAAGTATGTGCCAGGACATCATCCCTGTTTGGCAGCGAAGCCCTGCATTATCCCTGTGCCTCTGCTTCTGCTGTATGTAGCAAAGTTGGCACAATGTGATGTATACACCCTGCGCTTCACTGCTACATAGAGTGGAGGAGAGGAGAGAGAGAAGGGAGCTTATGTGGGAAAGGGGGAACAGAAAGTTCAGTATATGTGTTTATTTTACTGTGGGACAATAAGAGGGGGGGTTGCTGGGGGGCACAATAATAGGGGAGCAATGTGAGGGGGAGATGGAAAGTGCAAAGAGGGAATGGAAATTCTGAATGGGGGTAGAGTAAGGAATGGAGTAAAGGCATGGCTTAGGGCAGTGGTGGCGAACCTATGGCACGGGTGCCAGAGGTGGCACTCGAGCTCTCGGACACTCTTGCTATCACACCAGGGCAGGTTTGCCAGACAGGACTCAGACCTCTTGCAGTCTAGGCAGCCCAGGACTCTGAAGGAAGCTACAATGATAATCCAAACTTTCTCCTTCTTTCTACTATATTGGTGTCCTCAGGGGCCTATACAATTTAATCCTTGAAAGAGCAGGGAGTAATAAGTTACTGCTTAAAATATTGCATGGGACTTTGCAAAAAATATGTGGGTTATGGTTGTAGTTTGGGCACTCGGTGTCTTCTAAGGTTTGCTCACACTGGCTAGGGCACAAAAAACATTCATCTTTTGTCCCTCTTCGCTCCTACAAAAGTTAGCAGGTATGCCGGGTGACGGTAGCCTTCGGTTGTAGGACACGTCAGGAATCCTCTGGACATATCTTGACAAGCATTGAAAAAAATGTGAATGAAGCCTAGTTTATGAAATCAGTCTTTGTCCAACACTAGACACAGGCCCTCAAGGCCTACTAGGCATATACGTGCACAGACATCTAGCAGCCCTATCGTCGTAAGATGACATTAAAGTCCTATGATCCATGAAGTTAAGAGCTTTCATTTCACCAGTGCTCATGAATATTTTAAAGGGGAGCTGTGGTTGCCATGGGCAATTGGAAATATTCTGACTTTCAGACTGCTTGATAAATCTGCCCCATGGTGTTTATTGGTCTTAAGTAGTGAGGGCAAAGTTGTGGCATAATTTATTGGAGAAAAGGGGAGTGATGTTATAAAGAAATATGGACAGAGAGGTTGTTGGTCTGTTGGGGCACAGGGTTGTCATTAAGTGTGGAGCATCAGTGGGTTGTCATAGTACTGAAGATTGGGAACACTTGTGGTAATGCTATTGAAGTGGGGGAACAAAGAGTTTAAGCATAACCCGTAAAATCATATTGCTAGCATTCAATCATTGTTCTATAACAAGCAGCAGGACTAGATGTGGAGTATAGAGACAGGATACTGCATAGTGTCCTATCTGGAAGGTTATGGCAATTTAATATCTCTTACTGTTATACTCTGGTGAAAATGTCACAGTGACCTTGTGAAATTTAATTCTATTTTTTTCTAAAGAGAACCTGTCATGCAAAATAACCCCCCTAAACTAAATATATTTTCATAAACTGCCATTAGAAAGCATTGCCTCTATCGCTTCATTGTCCCTCTACATGCCTGTCCTAAAGCTGTATGCAAATGACCTGTGAAATGTCCAATGAAGCATTAGCATATTCAAGCTGTCCACTCTATTCATGAGTGGGAGGTACAGCCACACCCCAGTGCATGACTGACAGCCTGTATAATGATGTGCTTCCTGGTGCTGGTGGCCACGCCCCCTGCAGCCTGTGTGTGCATGTGTGTGTGTGTGTTTAGGAGAGATACAGCAGCTCCAGGCAGCCATGTCACAGCAGAACATGTCAGATTCATGTGTAGCTGATGTCTGTGTCTCTCACCTGTATATTAGGAGCATGCAGCATGTCAGCAGATGCAGCACACACACTAGCCATGCTTTACTATACATTACACACAGACATGAGCAGGGGAAGGAAAGGGGAGGGGTAACAGGGGTGACATCACTGCCTCTGACCATGTGACCAGCCTCATTTACATAATAAAGAATAGATGATTTTACAATGAATAATGTATGAAATAACTAGATAAAGGCTGGGATGGGATCCTTGTGAGCTGCTCCAACAGGTAGTAGTGACAGGACAAGTGACACAGACCTGATGACAGGTGTCCTTTAAGTGTGGAGCATCAGTGGGTTGTCATAGTACTGAAGATCGGAAACACTTGTGGTAATGCTATTGAAGTGGGGGAACAAAGAGTTTAAGCATAACCCGTAAAATCATATTGCTAGCATTCAATCATTGTTCTATAACAAGCAGCAGGACTAGATGTGCAGTATAGAGACAGGATACTGCATAGTGTCCTATCTGGAAGGTTACTGCAATTTAATATCTCTTACTGTTATACTCGGGTGAAAATGTCACAGTGACCTTGTGAAATTTAATTCTATTTTTTTCTGAATGAATCCTTTTTTTTCATTTAATGCTCAGCCTCCAAAGATCGACATTATATAAATAGAGATAACACTGCGACCAGCTGCTGTAGACTACTTACATCTTTTTTAGGCTCGCTGCACACAAATGTGCTCAGTCCATTGAAATGGAACCAAGTGCTGGTCAGAACCGACGCTCATGACATTTAATGTATTAGTCTCTTCATTTGGGTGCAGTTTTTTCTCTACAATAATTTACCTGCACTTCTAGTTTCCTGACACCTTTTTCTCCTGCAATTTGTGTCATACAC
This sequence comes from Engystomops pustulosus, assembly GCA_019512145.1. NCBI lineage: Eukaryota > Metazoa > Chordata > Amphibia > Anura > Leptodactylidae > Engystomops > Engystomops pustulosus. The sequence goes on from CM033645.1 coordinate 97,674,841, forward strand.
TTAGACTCAAAAAAAGCAAGTCTACCAAGTTCTATAACACCTTCCTAAGTGTGAAGAGTTGTTTCAGACACTTTCTGCCATGCACCAAATTTTAAGCTCTTGCGACACAATCTAAAATCATGGTCTAATAGACTACACATTTTTTGTGCAAAAAAACACACCTTGTGACACAATGGGGCAGATTTATCAAGCAGTCTGAAAGTCAGAATATTTCCAGTTGCCCATGGCAACCAATCTACGCTCGCAGTTTCATTTCACCAGTGCTCATGAATATTTTAAAGGGGAGCTGTGATTGGTTGCCATGGGCAATTGGAAATATTCTGACTTTCAGACACTTGATAAATCTGCCCCAATGAGAAATGTGCCCCATGGTGACATTTTAAAGATAAGAATATCACCTTTCACATCACATCAGGCTTGTGTTTCTGTCATCTGCAGAACTGGAGATACAGGCAGTTAAAGAAACAGAAACTTGATTTTTTTTTGCAGCTTGCATTTCCAACTATGGACCAAATTTATCAAAACTAGTGCAGTCTGTACTATGTTCAATTTGCTTGTGGAGTGTGGAGAGTGTGGCAGATTCATCATTCATTAATTTGGCACCCCCTGCACGGCTCAGGAAGTGTGCAGTGTTTTTTTTGTGCACTTTGTTTATGCTGCAGAATTGTGGCGCACGTCATTAATGTCATTGTGGCGCCATGGCCAAGCACTAACACGCTCTGCCTCAAAGCCTTTAGTACCTGGCTGAAGTGATGGGAATTCCAGCTCTTTTTAGTGAGCTGGCTCATTAGGCTCTGCTCACTGAGAAATGCCGGCTCTTCTGGCTCCCTATAAAACACATTATAGGGAGCCGCAGGCCAGTCAATCACCCTACGCCACTCCAATTTTGACCTGATTATATAGTGTTAAAGGGGGCATGGTGAGCCAGTTGGGTGGCGGGGTTAAGTGAGCCATCGGCTCACGTCGTTTATGAACAAGAACCGGCTCTTAGAGCCGGCTCGTTCATGAACGACACATCACTACCTGATTGGCTGAACTGGTTGCCAGCCAAGTCATAGCCAATCAGTATTATGTTTACTTACTCACAGATGACTCAGCCCAATCTTGGTGAGGAGGGAGAACTCACTGAGAAGCAGCGGTGTGTGGAGCTGGAGTGGCAACTAGGATTAGTACTTCTGCCACTGCCACTGTGCCAGCAGCTGGACTATCAGGTATGTAGGAGAAAATGTACTAATCCTTTTAGTAATCTTTTTAGTGGTGCATGTTAGGGCTAGGGCACAATTTGAAAGTTAAATCCAGCGCTCAGTCCGAATCAGTCGGGTCAGCCAACGGCAAGTCCCCTAAATTATGTTGCATGGAAGCCAGCGCAGCCGTGCCCAAAAAGAGTCGCATGCGACACAATTGCAACGCACCCACTACTTAAATACCAGTGCAAGCCAGTTTCCCATTGAAGATAGAGCACAGTCCAAAAAAAAGTGTGTCACAAAGTCTAAGTAAATGTTCCCCAACAACTGCACTGCTCTGCTCTCTTACCTCATGTCTCCATCTTCCCCTTGCATATATTATGAGCCCTCACGGGCAGGGTCCTCCTCCCACTTGATCTCTGTAGTTTTGTATTTTGTACTTGCATTTGTTCTTGTATTAATGTAATGTATGTGAACCCCTTACTGATTGTACAGCAGCATGGAATTAATGGTGCTCTATCAATAAAAAATAATAATAATACATAACAATAATAAAGTTATAATAATATTAATCATAATTTAGAATAGTAATAGATACTACTGTCTGGGCTACATTCAGAGGGGGACCCACCAGATTTTGTGTTCCCCGGGCCTCCGCCTACCTTCCGTGCTCAGTGGGTGGTTCTTCTTATTGACAGGATTTTCTTTATGAATTTTCTCTTAAATTTTCTATGCACTCTCCGAATATCTTATTTTTGTATAGAGGTTGTAACCATTCTTCTGGCATTAGGCGTGAAAGTGCTAAAACTGGCATAGATCAAATATTAGCAAAAAGTGTGAGCAGAGCCATACTCCTAAGATACACATCTAACCGACTCAATCACAAAAGAAAACACATTTAGGGGCAGATTTATCAAGCTGTCTGAATGTCAGAATATTCTTAGTTTCCCATGGCAATCAATTACAGCTGAGCTTTCATTTTACCAGTGCTCATGGGCAACTAAGAATATTCTGACTTTCAGACAGCTAGATAAATCTGCCCCTTAGTGTTTATATGGCACCATTTTTACATTGTGTACAAATATTGACATTGTTTCATTTTTAATAACTGACTTCAAGAATTTGCAGAATTTTAGAAATTTCTTCATAACATTTTAGAGTCTACTAGTACTAAAAGTTTGGTTCTGTTATGTGTTCACATAATAAAAGGAACTTTGCTACTAAGTCTAATGTCGTCTGAGAACACAGTTCCTGTCGGATGACCCCAATTTAGAAGACTGTTCCCACTTATATAATCATCATTATGCGGATTACTGGCTGATGCGGAGGCACTATTGGGATCACAGAGCACTTATCTCATCCACTAGATACCACTTCATCACCCTTTATTCTCATCCCTCTTGATGGTTATCAGAACGGACATTTTCCCTTTATTTCTGCGGCTACACACATGTTTATTATGCAAGGCATGATCTAAGGACAGGAATTGCATTTATCTGCTTTGTAGACCCTTTACACACATCACGTCTTGCGGGTTTAATGGAAATGAATCCGCATTTCATTCTGATCTTCTAATTAGACAATAAAAGTGTAGGTGTTCCCATTTTATTACAGCAGAGATAACCTTCCCATAAATATCCACTGGGCTTCTTTCTGTGTCCTCTATCCCATTCACTCATTCAAGCTGAATTAAAGATGTAATCTAAGGATAGATGCACATAATCAGGGAGTCGAAAAACAGATGTGGGTCATTCTTGTGTAGTCTTTCTGCTGGAGTTGCAGCAGTTCTTCCACTGCATTCCATAGGTTGAAAGCCACATAGAAAATACATGAAAATACATAGTAGAGCTTGATATTCTACAGCACAGGACCATTCACATCACAGCATATGAATGAGATTTGTTAAAATTCCATCCATTTTACTGGTACAGTGGTTTGCCAACCAGGCACATCTTAACAGATAACATTGTAAACACTGAGACATGCTTCACGTGTCTAGAGAAAACATCAGGAATTGATTGATTTTCAAAACTCGTTAATTGCTCTGAATGGGATTAGATTTCAGGCTTCTATGCTTGAAAACCACACCGGCAGCTGCCTGTGATTGACAGCTCCCTTTCAGCACCTTTTCTTAGGGAAAGCTGGGTGTGAGTTTAAGCTTGTTTTGTGTGCTGCTGTGGCTTGAGTGATCTACAGCTGAACCAGTCAGTGCTGGGGGCAGTGTCCATTACTTCCTTTATATTCTCCCCAGTTCCTTCAGAAGGTGCTAATTATATCAGTCCTTCTCCTTGTATTTGCTTGTGCTATTGATACCTTTGCTATGCTGTCTACCTGACAATCGACCATTATATTGCTTTTCGATTCTGTACCTTTGCTGCCATCTAGGTTTTGACCTGGTTCTGTCCAACTCCGCTTGTCTATGTCCCCCAGTGTCATGTATCTCCCGATATGACCCCTTTTCCTGACACAGACTTGTCTATTTATGGCTTGATGCTTTTCTGTGCACTAGTCTGAACACTGGTATTTCTCTGACCTCCTGTTACATATCTGCTCCACCATCCAGCAGCTGCTAGATGAAGTAAGTTTCCCTTTCACCTTGCAGGGTCTCTCCGGTCTGTTAGGAGGCTCCTAAAAGTGGTTTCACCTTCATCAGGGTGGTTTATCTTCTGTAGCCTGCAGGGATTTTGCTAGGATAGCTCGCCACCACTTACCCAGTCTGACAGCTTGTGCAAAGTCTGGTTGTGGTTGGGCTGTTTGCTGAACAGGTTTGTGACATGGATAGTATCCAACTTCAATAGAAAATGCCCAGCTCTCTTCCTCCACTCACATGGACTCCATCTGTGCACGCACAACAATCCGGAACACCTTAGGTGTAAGACATCGAGAAGAAAGACCACCCAGCACTATGATGGAATCAACCAATTGGTGGGTGTTAACCCCTTACACACGGCGCTTACTGGGGGGTTTCGCTGCTCCGATCGCAGCCCCGGGTTCTGCCAGTGCCCCGCAGCTGCGCTATCCTCTTCTGGAGATGGGTCCTGCCTTCTAGTAGGACCCGGCTGTAACACACTGAGCATGCGCAGCAGCTCAGTGCGTTACATAACACAGTGTAATACAACTGTATTACACTGTGTTAGGTGGAGAAGAGCTTGAACAAGCGATCAGGGGATTGCTTGTTCAAGCCAAACTGGAAAAGTAAAAAAAAAAGTTAAAAACACTCAATGAAAACACTTTTTATTAAAAAGAATGATTTAAATAAAGTTAAAGTCCCCTAAACACCAACATTCCCTGTACACATGTAATAAAGTAAAAATTGCAAAAAAACCCCCACATATTTGGTATTGTCGTAACAATCTGACCAATAACTCAGAAACGTTATTGCACCCACTTGGTGAACGGGGTAAAAGCAAAACCTGCCAAAAATATAAATTTTTCATAAAATCCCTCTAACAAAAATGTTCCAAAAACTGATCAAAAAAAGTTATGTGCGCCAAAATGTTACCACTGAAAAGGACAACTCAACATGTAAAAAAAAATAAGCCCTAAACTAGCACTGTCAACCAAAAACTATAAAGTTATATCTCCGAAAAGATGGCGATACAAAAACGAACGAGATTTTCTTTATATTACTTTTTTTCCAGTAAAAATATAGAAAAAAACTATATAAATGAGGTATCACCGTATTCGTAATGATCTGTAGAATAAAGATAATATATTATTTTTAGTGTAAGGTGTATGATGCCCAAAAAATACAAAAAAAGGAAACCAAAATTTACAATTTTCTTTTCCTCCATACAATCAAGAGTTAATAAAACCTCATCAATAAGCTAATGACCCACTAAAATGAAGTATTTGTAAAGTGCATCTAATGTCACAAAAAATAAGCCCTTATATGTCCAAATTGCCAAAAAAATAAAGATTGTATAGCCATTATAAAGTGACAATGCATAATCTGCTCTGAATGGCGCAGCTTCCCTTCGATGCCCTAGCGTGTGCCCCTACAGCAGGTTACCACCACATATGGGGTATTTTTATACGCGGGAGGGATTGGGTATCAAATATTGTGGAGCGTTTTTGTATTTTATCCACTGAGAACTTATACATTTTATGAAAAACACATTCATTTAGCAAAAAAATGTTTAATTTCAAAATTGCATCCAATTTTGTTTTAACCTCTACAAAACAATTAAAGGGTTAACAAACTTCATAAAAGTTGTTTTTACGCACGTTGAGGGTGTCTTTTCTATAATGGGGTAATTTATAGGGTTTTACTTTCATTTAGGCCTCTCAAAGTGATTTGAAACCTGAGCAGGTCCCTCAATAGCAGGATTTTGCGTTTTTTATGAAAATGTGAAAAATTACACCAGACGTTCAAAGGCCCATAACATCCTACAAAAATAGAGAATGCATAAAAAACCATGTCCACATAAAGTAGACATTCAGTGAATGTTAGTTATTAAGTTTTTTTGCTGTTATGACTGTGTATGGAAAAAGTAGAACATTCTGAATTTTGAAAATTGAGAATTTTTCCAAATTTTCACTAATTATCTGATTTTTTCATAAATAAATGCAAAGCATACCACCAACATTTTTCAACTAACATGAAGTACAAAGTGTCACGAGTAGAGATGAGCGAGCACTAAAATGCTCGGGTACTCGTTATTCGAGACGAACTTTTCCCGATGCTCGAGTGCTCGTTTCGAGTAACGAGCCCCATTGAAGTCAATGGGATACTCGAGCTTTTTCAAAGGGGGAACCAAGGCTCTGCACCAGGGAAGCTGGCCAAACAACCTGGTACCCTCAAAAGATGGAAACAACCTGAAATGGACAGGAAACAGCAGGGGCACTGATGCTGGATGCCTCTGATGCTGTCTTAACCTCGCACCATTATGCAAATTATGGGCAACCAGGCATGGCCATGGGACAGAGTGCAACGTACAGAAGGAGATCGTCTCTGTCCCAAAGAGGGGTAGCCCAGACCAGGGCCTTTCCAGAGAGGAGACTGATGATCGCCTAAGTCCACCTAGACCTAGGCAGCCTAGGTTCAGCAGCAGGAAGAAATCACGCACGTGAAAACCGCACCATACAAGTCTATGGGGATCAAAAACGCATCGCAAGACACATGCAAGTGCTGCAAGTGCAGTGCCATTGCACATGCTTTTTTTACGCGTCAATTGCCATAGAAAAGATGGCTCATTCTTGAGTCCTTTCATTCGCATCACCTGGGTTTCTCACAGAGACATGTGGACAGATAATCCTCCACCATGTCCACATTCTGTCTCTGGTACCACGTGCCCATCCAATATTGGTGCAGTTAAAAGAATGCCGGTCATCCTTCTGTGCTGTGGAATTCCTCCTCCACCTCGTGTTGCCAGTGCACTCTCATGATGGATGGGAACTCCTCCGATGAGCCCTGCACCAAATGCACTTGTATTGGAGTGCAGGATGCTACATATCCTAAAGCATGGATCCAGGGTAGCCATCCAGTTATTCTGGCACTTTTGGGATCCGAAAACTCTGGTGTCAGTGGCTCATGTAGGCCTGGCTGCCCAAGGCAAGGACAGTATCCTTGGTGGGAGGTGTCTTCTACTTACCCTCCTCTGCTCTTCCCAGCCATGCTCAAGTAATGACAATGAGCTGCTTGGTGTCACCCATCTCCTCCTATCATCATTTTCAGCACCAAAACCAGACCACTGGTCCAGAACCGATCCCATGAGCCTAGTGGTGACTGGCCTGTGACCTGTTCTTTCTTCTTTTTTCTTTGTATGACACTATTATCCTACATCATAGCCTGAAGACCCTTTCAAGCAGGTGAAGAGTGGGGTTGGTAGAGCTGATGAAGGAGGCATTGCGCTGACAATATTGGTGTAAATATAGGAAGCATTAGAGCACTTAAAATGTTTTCCTTATGTGGCCCAGTAACTGGTGGGGGGGTGCTGGTTGTCACTTTTGACATGCCAATCATGAAACGAAGATCAAATTATGCCATAATTTGCACTTCATGTAATTTTTCATATCACTAGCAAATGATATTGGCAAATCTGCAATGTTCCTCCTCTGAGAAATGTTCTTGACTTTCACTATTTGTTTCCTTTGGAAAAATCAAACATTCATAAATATAGATTTCAGCTAGACATGTCATTTCAGCAATAACCTGTGCCAGTTTTCCAATGCAATTTCTGATGGCTAAGCATTCCTATCATGGCTTGTAGCACTCTGTTGAACCTACCTCTTTTAAAAAGTGCCATGTGTGATGTAAAAGGGTCAAAAATGTTGATAAAATTTCTATGGCCGGGCAACAGAAATGGCAGCTTTCCCATGCTTTTGTTGCAGCCATGAAAAGTCTAACACCCACATCCCCCGTTGTATGAATAAGATAAGAAAAGGTAAATTCTTCTAATATTTAGGTATTTGATACTAAATCTTGATTGTACAGGCGGTCCCCTACTTAAGGACACCCGACTTACAGACAACCCATAGTTACAGACGGACCCCTCTGCCCACTGTGACCTCTGGTGAAGCTCTCTGGGTGTTACTATAGTCCCAGGCTGCAATGATCAGCTGTAAGAGTCTGTAATGAATCTTTATGGATATCCTTGGTCCAATTACAGCTAAAATTTTGAACTCCATTGTTACTGGGGACAAAAAGAAAAAAATTTGTCTAGAACTTAATTATAAAATATACAGTTTCGACTTACATACAAATTCAACTTAAGAACAAAATTCCGGACCCTATCTTGTATGTAACCCGGGGACTGCCTGGTATTCCATTTCCTTTGCCAATGTAAGATACATATTTCACACATTCTCATCTCTATAAGGTATTACAGTTATTTGAAATTTAAAATCATTGCTGACAAAATTGTGCTACATATATATGGATTTCATTTATGTATGATGAGTGCAGAGTAGAATTACATTTTCTCTTTTTGCTTAGAGCCCAGAGCATTGCTTCCTAAATTGGAGGATAATTAGCAAGTGACCTTCTTGGCATTTACAAATGGTTATTTTTAATTAACAGGCTAACTCATAAGAGTACTAGGCTTTCATTTTATGTTAGTAATTACATGTTTAAGTAAAATATGCAGTGTGAGACTTTTCCTATTCTGGACTAAGTGGTTTGTGGTATGACTGTAGTTAAAAAGCAGACTAAGGGGTTTTTCCCACAAACTAAAGATAGGCCCTATCCATGGTATAGTGACTAACTTGCTATTCATGGGTGCCTCAGTGCTGAGACCCCTACAATAACGAAAACGAGGGTCTGTCAGAGCTGATGGATCTCACAATCTGTGGGGTCTCAGCACTGAGACCCCCACTGATCAGCAAGTTTGGCCCTATCCCATTATTAGGGTCTAACTTTAGTTCATGGGAAATCCCCTTTAAGGCTCCTAGCACACGACCGTATACAGCATCCAGATGTGTGCAGAGAGAGTAGGAGTGAGTGATGCTCACCCTTCTGCTTGCGTAGAGCGGTGAGCGGCTGGTTTCGTAGCACAGAGAATTAGGACATGTCCTATATTTTTCCATGCACGGTCACACAACACGTGCTCATTTACCATGACTGGGCTTTGTAGCATCAATGGGGACCAATACCGGCCTCAAACTGAACGAGGACTTCAGCAAGAGTTCATTGTTTAGACTAAGCTAGAAAATCTGGACGATGATTTGTTGAGCAAACAGTATGGGCATACAGATTGGCTACAGGACATCTCACCCTGCCGTATAAGAAGCAGAGACTTTGCAGCTGGAGGGACAATGAGGAACAAAGTTTTAGTGTAGGAGTAATAATTTAACAATTGCCCTTTTTAGACATATAGTAGGGAGAGAAGACTGTGATGGACCACTAGAAATTTGAAATCATCAACCTTTTTAGGACATTGTGAAGAATGTTTTCTAGATATTCATATTGTAGTCTAGCGAAGTGACTACATCTGTATACCACTAAGCGCCTACAGAGCAATGACGTAATTGCATCTGTTCTCATACACTCCTATAGTGTGGTGACATAATAACATAAGTATATCCATACACTTCTTTATAGCTGTGACATAACTGCATCTGTAAGCTCATATGTTTTTTAAGTATAACACAATAATTGCATCTGTATATTCGGATGCCATTCTCAGCCATTTTTAAATTCACAGCTGGCTCGGTGACCTGGGAGAACCGGCTGCAATCTGGCTCCCTCCTGGCATGGCAGCCAGTGTTTTCCTTGCTCTGCCAGTTCCCATCTCACAGATGCAACTGAGATGAGAAGCTGCCATCATCCACCTGCACTGGAGACACAATCTAATCTTTGCATCCGACTACACTGGGTTCCTGCTTCACAGAACAGTCAGAGTAGGCATGAATAGATCTCTTGGCTGCACAGGAAGAAGTAGAAACTTGAGGTGCCAGCAGTGGCGAACTGGAATGAGTGGGTCCCATAGCAAACTTTCGTCTGCTCTCCCCCTCCCGTAATATATTTATCTGTCAAGAAACGGCCTCCCCTCTCTTGTTATTAGTGAGGGGGGCCCCTCACTAATAACAAAGAGGGGAGGCCGTTGCTTGACATTTCCAACTATGACCTCCCTCTCCTATAACATGTCAAGCAATGGCCTCCCATTATCAATAACATATCCAGCGGAGGCCTCCCTTTACTAATGAAAAGGACTCCTTTACTAACACAAATGCCCCAGCAGCCTCACTTCTCCAACAAATTACCTCAGCACACCTCACTTTCAAAAAATTTCCCCAGCAGTCTCCCTTACTAATAAAAGGCCCCAGGCACCTCCCTTTCACATAAAATGCCACAGCAGCCTCCCTTATACAAATAAAATGCCCAGAAGCCTCCGTTCGATAATAACATGTCCCTGCAGTGGCCCCCCTCACTAACAACATGTCTAGCAGCGGGCCACCCCTTACTATAACATGTCCAGCAGTGGCCTCCCTTCACTAATATGATGTCCAGCAGCAGCCTCCCCTCAATAATAGTATTCCCGGCAGCGGCCTCCTTTCACTATACCTGTCCCAGCAGTGACCTCCCTTCACTAATATAATATGTCAGCAATGGCCTCCTCACACTATAACACGGCCAGCAACGGCCTCCCTTCAATAAACATGTCCAGTAGTCGTCTCTAACTAATAAATTATCCCAGCAGTGACCTCCCCTCACTAATTTAGCAGCCCCCTCACTAATAATATGTCCAAGCGGCAACCTCCCTTCACTAATAACATGTCAAGCAGTGTCCCTCTTCACTAATAACGTGTCCAGCATGGCCTTCCCTCACTAATAACATGTCCGACAGTGGCCTCCCTTCACTAAAAACAGTTCCAGCAAGGCTCCCTTCACTATAATATGCTCCAAGAGTGATCTTCCTTTACTAGTAAACACCCCTGCAGTGTCCTCCCTTTATAAATAAAATACCCCAGCAAGGCTTCCCTTCACATATAAATTTCCCAGCAGTGGTCTCCCCCACCAATAGCATGTCCAGTAGCGCCTCCCTTCACTAATAACATGTCCAGCAGCTGCCTCCCTTTACAATAAATAACTCAGCAGTGTCCCTTCCTTAACATGAAATACCCCAGAAGCCTCCCTTTACTAATGAAATACTCCAGCAGCTTTATGCCAGTTTACTATAATAAATGTACAAACTCACCCTCCTCGTGTTTTTCTTCCCTGTGTCTTCACTCCAAAATGGTCGCTCCCCACTCCAGCTCCTACAAACCTCAGTTGTGCCATTCACATGACAAGGGTGCACAGGGCAGCCTGGAGAAGCTGGGAGAAGCTCCGGATAGTTGGAGGACCGCATACGTGACGGTAAGCAAATCACAGAGGGACAGGAACAGAGGGGACTAAACAGAGGGGGGGGGCTGGATGATTGTCCAGTAGTGGAAACCCTTCACTAATAACAAGGTCCAGCTGTGGCCTCCTTCACTAATAACATGTTTAGCAGCAGCTGCCACCCACTAATAACATTTCCAGAAGCGGCCTCCCTTCAATAATAACTGTCCAGCAACGGCCTCCCATTACTAATAACTGTCCAGCAGCGGCCCCCCTCACTAATAGCTAGAGATGAGCGAACATACTCGTCCGAGCTTGATGCTCGTTCGAGCATTAGCGACTCGAAACTGCTCGTTGCTCGGACGAATACTTCGCCCCTCGAGAAAATGGCAGCTCCCGCCGTTTTGCTTTTTGGCGGCCAGAAACAGAGCCATCACAAGCCAGGAGATCTCTGCACTCCACCCAGCATGACGTGGTACCCTTACACGTCGATAGCAGTGGTTGGCTGCCAATCAGTGACCCTGGGATAGACTAGCCTGCCCGCCCTGCTCGGATCATTTCTGTGTCTGGTCCGCTAGGGGGAGGAGCTGCTGCTGGTCGGGAAAGCGTTAGGGTGTTCTATTAGAATAGTGTTAGGCAGATGTATTCAACAAGAACCCAACAGCCCTTCTTAGGGCTACAATACGTTATACTTTTTTTTTTTTTGTTGCTGTGGCTGGCTTGCTGGCAGCTAGTACCATATTTGTAGGAATTTGCAGGGGGACTTGCTACCGTTGGTTTAGCTCTTAGTGACACACATATCCACCTCAAACACCAAAGTGGGAAAAATTATTAGGGTTTGATTTCAATTAGCACAGTCTGGCAGTTTTCTTTTTATTTTAACGTTTATTTTTTCATAACTCAGCGTCATCTCATCAGTGTGCTTTCATACTTGGCTAAAAGAACCAAAGGAGAATCCAACGGCTTACTTGCCTACAATAGCGTTAATATATTTATTTCTGTTGATCTGCTGGTGGCTGTCCTTGCTGCAGTGCATATACTAGCCAATTGTCAGGAATTTGGATGAGACTTGCGACCGCTGTGTTTAGCGCTTAGTGACGCACATATCCACGCAAAGACGGAAGTGGAAATTTTATTAGGGGTTTGATTTCAATTAGGCACAGTCTGGCAGTTCTTTTTATTTTACGTTTTATTTTTCATACTCAGCGTCATCTCATCAGTGTGCTTTCATACTTGGCTAGAAAATAGCCAAAGGAGAATCCAAACGGCTTCTTACGCCTACAATAGCGTTTATATATTTTTATTTCTGTTGATCTGCTGGGTGCTGTCCTTGCTGCAGTGCATATACAGCCCAATTGTCAGGATTTGGAGTGAGACTTGCGACCGCTGTTTAGCGCTTAGTGACGCACATATCCATCGCAAAGACCGAAGTGGGAAAATTATTAGGGGTTTGGATTTCAATTAGGCACAGTCTGCCATTTCCTTTTTATTTTACGTTATTTTTCATAACTCAGCGTCATCTCATCAGTGTGCTTTCATACTTGGCTAGAAAATAGCCAAAGGAGATCCAAACGGCTTACTTACGCCTAACAATAGCGTTATATATATTTTATTTTCTGGTTATCTGCTGGTGGCTGTCCTTGCTGCAGTGCATATCTAGCCAATTGTCAGGAATTTGGAGTGAGACTTGCGACCATGCTGTGTTTAGCGCTTAGTGACGCACATATCCATCGCAAAGACCGAAGTGGGAAAATTTATTAGGGGTTTGATTTCAATTAGGCACAGTCTGCAGTTCTTTTTATTTTACGTTATTTTTCATAACTCAGCGTCATCTCATCAGTGTGCTTTCATACTGGCTAGAAATAGCCATAGCAATAGGATAGCATTGTTTGGTTTTAAAAACTAAAAACACAAAAAAAAACTAAAAACAAACAAAAACAACACAAAAAAAGTAAAAAAAAATTAAAGTTATAACTTTCATTTTCATCAAAATGTTTAAACACCCGAGGCTAGGGTAGAGGACGAGGCAGGACGTGGGCGTCCACTACTGCAGGGTTCTAGAGCCGTGTCCTGGGCGTGGTGAGACACCACCTGCTGATGAGGGAGCAGGGGAACGCCGCAGAGCTACACTCCCTAGGTTCATGTCTGAAGTACTGGGACTCGTGGTAAGCATGTGGAGGCCAGAACAGTGCAACGGTGATGTCGTGGATTGCCAACAATGCTTCGAGCATTTGTCCACCAGTCAGTCTTCCACGCAGTCCACCAGTGCACCGAAATCGGCACCCTCCACTCCTCACCTCAGCCTCCTCCCCCCCATTCTGCCCCCTCCCAGGAAAATTTGCATTTGAACTGGCATACTCTGAGGAACTGTTTTCTGGACCCTTCCCACGTCCACAACCACTTGTCCGGTTGCTGCTGACAATTTTCCGATGCCAGGTTTTCACAGTCGCAGTCTGTGGGTGATGAGGACCTTCTTGACGTAGTGGTAGAAGTGTGTAAGAGGTGCCCGACGATGAGAGACACGTTTGACAGACAGTGGTGAATTTTTTGTCAGGGCGGAAGTCCGGGGGGAGCAGACTGAGGGATCGAAGGATGATGAGGTGACAGACCCAAGCTGGGTTGATAGGCCGGGTGAACACAGTGCTTCTTAGACTGAGGCGAGTCCTATAGCAGAACAGTTGGAAGAGGCAGTGGTGGGGCCAGACGGAGAGGCAGGGCCAGAGCTGTGCATCAAGCGCCAAATGTGTCACGTAGTGAAGCTCCCGTGGCGAGGGCTCCCGCGGTGAGGGCTAGATTTTCAGAAGTCTGGAGGTTCTTTAAGGAAACACCGTATGACCGACGGACTGTGGTGTGCAACCTTTGCCAAACCAGGATCAGCAGGGGTTCCACCACTACTAGCTTAACTACCACCAGTATGCGCAGGCATATGAATGCTAAACACCCACTCAGTGGCACCAAGCCCGTTCACCTCCGGTCGTGCACACCACTGCTCCTTCCCCTGTTTCAGCTGATAGTCAGCCCCCTGCCCCGGACCCGGCACAAAACCCCATCGTCGCCTCCACGATCCTCCAACAGCATCCACCAGCGTTCACTCTCCATACCCCAGACGCTGGAGCGGAAACGGAAATATAGTGCAACCCACCCGCACGCCCAAGCCTTTAATGTCCACATCTCCAGATTGCTTAGCCTGGAGATGCTGCCCTATGGCTAGTAGAGACCGAGGCCTTTCGCAACCTCATGGCGGCGGCCGCCCCTCGGTATTCGGTCCCCAGCCCCCTACTTTTCCCGAATGTTCCGTCCCAGCCCTGCACCAGCACGTGTCACGACAACTCACCTTGCCCTGACCAACGCCGTTCTGAAAGGTCCACCTGACCACGGACACGTGGACGAGTGCTGCCGGGCCGGCAGGGCACTATATATCGCTGACGGCAGATTGGGTTACTTGGTGGAGGCTAGGACCGAGTCTGACCCTGCGGCTGGTCATATACTGCCGACGCCGAGGATTGCGGGGCTCTACCTCGGTCCAGGTCTTTCAGGCCTACTATGCCTCCTCCTCCTCCCACCCCTCTCCTCCCACCTCCCTCCTCAACTACCATCCGTGGGCCATGGCGCCATCATCGCTATCTCTAGGCACAGCAGCTGCCGTCGCTACTCCAGCAGGCGGTGCTCAACTGCTGAGCCTAGGCATAAAAGCACACCGCCCAAGAGCTATACAGGGCATCACGGGCCGACTGATCGTGGCGGGCAACCGCTGAACGACTGCCCAGGCATGGTTTGTGTGACAACGGCCGTAACCTGGTGGCTGCTCTGCAACTCGGCAGACTGACACATTGCCATGCCTGGCCCATGTGTTAAATCTGATAGTTCAGCGTTTCCTCAAGACATACCCAATCTGTCTGATTTGCTCACGAGGTGCGCCGCATCTTGCGCATTTCAGAATCCAGTCACCGATGCTGCACTCTCATGGCAGCGCAGCGCCGCCTCCAACTGCCTGCTCACCGACTGTTGTGCGACGTGCCCACGAGGTGGAATTCACATTACCATGTTTATCCAGAGTTTACCAGCAGCGCAGAGCGATTGTAGACTGCCAGATTCACTTCCACCAGAACTGGTAGTCAGGTCAGTCAGCTTCCTCAAGTCTACAATGAGGAGTGGACGTGATGTCTGATATCTGTCGGTGCTGATAACTTTGAGAGTCAACACAGATTAATAGATAACTCACAACGCAGCAAAATGCTCCTATCCTCTGAATCTAATGAGGGCTCTAATTGCTGACTTAAAAGTATCTATACATGCCGACTTACAGTCGTCCTTCTCCAGTTACATCAGAGATTACGGACTGGGCAATAGAACCTCTCACATAGAAACCAAAATGGCGGAGATAACAACTGCACATAATTAAATGTTGATGTCACTAACTCTGTATAAGAGGAGATAAATGCTTTCAAATACAAATTGCTGATATGGAAGACCGTTCCGAAGGAACAATATTAATTTAGAGGGATTTCAGAAAATGTTAACAGACGAACTACAAGTTTTCTTAAAAGATAGTTCACCTGTATTTTACTAACGCGTCAGAATGCGACTTAACACTTGGACAGAGTGGCACAACGCTTACCCCAAACCTAAAGCTTTTACCCCAGTCTCAACTACACCAGGATGTAATAGCTGAAATTCACTTCTTCACATTAAGAAAAATTGATGGAGAAATCACGTAAATGCACACTACCGGAAGTTTCGAAATGTTACTTTTTTTTCACTGATCTTTCTGCTGCAAACACCCCTTGCAAGAAGAAGAATTCCCTCAGAGTACAAAATTCTACGTAACAATAACGTAGCGTATAAATGGGGTTTCTGTAAAGCTAATAATTACGAAATGGATACAAGCCTATATGCCACACACCTGAATAAGCCATTAGAATGTGTAAAGAATGGGACCTAACCCCGAAGAAGATACTTCTACTACAACAACGGAGCAACGTCTCCCAGCATCTGTCAGAAGAGTGGATCACAGTCTCAACCGTAAAGAAAGACTAGTGTGAATATGGTGAGGAGATCAGAATTTTCTTTTACTCTTCTAACCACTAAAGGGACAATACTCCCCAATCTTGTTATCATTTTCTTCGATACCAACAGAATTTTATATTTTTTGATCCCTTTATTGCTTGTTTGTTTTCCCTCCCTCCCTATGTGAATTGCATGTCTCATTACATGTTTATTTAAGTTTATGGAAAAGTTATATACCAATATAGTTATATTAAGGATCTGGCGATAGGGGTTTTTACAACTTTAGCAATCTAGCCAAGGCCTTAGCCACAAAAACCGTACGCTCTTTTTCTAGGACTCTATAGTCCCCAGTACGTGACACTTATGAATATATATAGTTTATCACCTTTGGTCAACGCATTGACCAACGCGTTGCTTTGTTTTTTTGTTTTATTTGTTTGTTTTGTCCGAGCTCCTCCCACATGCACCTACGCTACATTATTAACATTCTACAAAAACATTTATTCATATCCACCTCATGGAATAGGAAGACATCGCATATACAGTACTAATTAAAAATGGTAATAAATATATTATCCATAAATGTCAAAGCTTAAATTCACCTTTCAAAAGGTCTTTATATGGAAAAAGCTAGAAAACATAAAGCTGACATTATATGTCTTCAAGAGACTCATTTACAAGAAAATGATATGGTTAGACTAAAAATAAAAAATTTCACCACATATTTTCGCAGCTCCCGCACCCAACAAAAGGAGGTGTAGCCATAGCTATTAAAAACTCATTCTCATTCGCACTAAAAAGCTCTAAATTGATATTGAAGGAAGATTCATCATACTAGACTGTATAATAAACACAATGCTTATTCGTAACAACAATTTATGCTCCTATAAAATACAAAGAAAATTCATAGAGCAAATAATTACAAAAATAGGAAACAATAGTCAATGCTCAACTATAATAGTTGGTGACTTTAACTCCACAATATGCCCACAGTAGCACGAAGCACACAGAAAAACCCTGATCCCCCCCATTCCCCCAATCTATTACACAAACTGACTTATTTGATGTATGGAGAACCAACATCCCTTAGATAAAACTTTACTTTCTATTCACACCCTCATAAACATACTCGAGGATTGACTTTTTCCTTACGACAAATATTCTCTAGAATAATTAACTCTAATATACTCAATATCATGGTCGGACCATGCACCAATTTCAATAAAAATTAATGAACATATAGTACTTCACCTAATGCATTATGGAGATTAAACAATTATATACTGCAGAGTAAAAAAATAAATACACCAGAACAAACAGTTAAGTACATCAAGAATTTTTGATCAGAATATAACCAATCCATTTCACAGAGCAAATTGTGGTGCGCCTTTAAAAATTCAATTAGAGGACATTACATGAGCATAGCAGCACATGAAAAAAAACAAGGAACGGCAAACACTCCATTAATAAAAAATTGGCCGACTAACACAGACAAACAAAGTAACCTTTTTCTCAAGAAAGGGCAAAACTATATCATCACTTCAATCCCAATTACATACTAAATCAACACATTTAAACATGAAATGGCAATCCAATATTGAATTGAACCATTACTGGCAAGGTACAGATCAGGAGCATTACTTGCCAACAACTTAAAACAAAATACAAAAAACTAAATACCGTATATTATCTCCTCTAATAATAACAAATAATGGACCCGCGGGTATAGCCAATGAGTTCGCTAGCTATTATTCTTTCACTCTATACTTATATAAAGCACCCTAAAAAACCCCACAACCCAACATAAATGATATAAAACATTCCTAAAAAAGCAAAACTACCTACATTTCACAAAGTATGTACCAACAGTATTAAACCATTAACAGACCAGAATTAGGGACCAACAGCCACATTAAACTCAATAAGCCCCCGGTCCAGATGGACTTACTAACAATTTCTATAAAATACCAGAATCTTCTTATTTCTTTACTGACAAAAGGATTCAACGATATCTTTCATTTGCAACATTTCCCGAGTGAGATTTTAGAAGCCAGTTATCATTACCTCTACCCAAACCAGGGAAGTCACCTACTTGCCCATCTAACTTTAGACCGCTCTCGTTATTACACTCTGACTAAGATTTATGCAAAAATCTGCAAATAGGTTAGCGGATATTCTGCCCCACCATAGTGCACTACGACCAAGTGGTTTCGTTAAAGGCCGACAAACAGTAGATGCAACTAACGTTTCATTTATATAATAGCCAAAGCAGAGGCATCTCTACGCCTTCTCTGCTTCTATCCTTGGATGCAGAGAAGAGTCGTTTGATAGAATTCATTGGTTTGTATATGAAAAAACTTTGAAGCTCGATTTTACCCAGCAATTTATCCTATTAGCAACAGCTTTATATAACAACCCCAACAAGAACTTATACATCTGGCTCTGTATCCAAATACTTTGAAATAAATAACGGAACCCCCAGGGATGCCCCTTATCACCCATTAATATTTGCTCTCATGATGGAACCGTTTTCCCAACAATTAGAATTTCCCACATATATCAGGCATTCAGATGGCTCATAAATAACAAAATTGGTCTCTTTGCAGACGATGTTATCATCTGCTTAACATCCCCGGAAAACTCTTACCAAAACAACCATGTATCGCCAAATATATTGAAGAATTTAGTTGGTGAGCTATTATAAGTGTTAATGATCTAAACACTAATTTTGAACATGGGTCAATTCCGCAAGCTTTCCAAAGATCATTGGAAGTTAAATACCCCTATATTGGGTTAAAGAAAAATTACAGATACCTAGTGCATATACCACACTTACCCAGAGAAAACACTAATATCAACCATTATTTCTTCAACTGATAACCATTACAAAAAGATGTTCATCTTTTCCAATTATCCAATGTCATGGCTGGAGAATAGCGGCTACAAAATGATTTATTACCCAAAATACTATGATTTTTTTCCAAAATATCCGGTCATGGTCCCAAATATCACCATATCACTATCCAACAGTAATACAAAATTTATTTGGAAATCCCAAACAAGCTAGGGTAGCTGCTAATATTTACATTTACCAATGAGAAAGTTGGACTAAATAGCCCTGTCTCCGCTAGTTAGTATGCTACAATATGGATCAAATTAAAGCATGGTGATTAATGAGATTCTCTAAACCATGGTGCAACATTGAATCAATAAGTGTCAAATCCAAACAATATGCAATCTTATTGTGGCAAATAGCTATCACAAGGAAATTCCAAAGTTATGCTCACCTCTATCAAGCAGGTTTACTCTTATGAACAAAGATTTTCCTAACGACGAATTTTAATCTCGCTTTGACACTTTCAAGATGTCAAGACATTATTCCAGAGAATTTACCCGAAGATAGATTATTCAACTGGATCAGTTTTGGGAATTACCAATATATGCAAATCTATTCACAACTTCTTAAAACCTTTCCAAACTATGTTTGAAGATACTCTCCGTCCCCCAAAATGATTTTCTAAAATAACCTTTACATTAAGGGAACATTTACAAAAATTTGTTTTCATATCCTCATGTAATGCAATAATCAATCTTCTTCCCACAATAAAGAAATCACAAAAAAACGGTATCAGTAAGGATATAAGGGAATATTTTATTAGCCACAACGAGGGCAAATTGGCCCCTTTCGATAAAATGGGAGCAAGAACTGAAAAATATATGATCCTTCTTCGTGGGACTATGCTTTTTTCACTTCTTGCGAAAGCATCAAAGTGCGTCAATCCTACCAAGAGACCAAGAAAATTCATGTATTAGGTGGTACTTACGCCCTACAGACTGGCAAAAATGATCCAAATTCCATGCTAATATATGCGTGGAGATGTAAAAAGAACGTGGCTCTCTATTGCCATAGTTCTGGCATTGTAAAATGTTCGTAACTGTGGAACTATCCACTCAAATTAAGAGCCAAAATTCATAGCCATCCCATGGATCCAGGCATTGCCTTGCTGTCTCTGTATGGCTAATCTCCCCTTCACTCAATGCAATGATATCCTCCCATTTTTGAACGCAACTAGAACCGAATAGCAAAAAATTTGAAATCATCCGTCCCTCCCCTCAATACAGAATTTTACGTACAGTAGAATTAATTATAAATGCGAATTACTTATCGCAAACTAAAGCCATGAACATTTGCGAAAAACAAGTCAGCTGGAATGACTTTCGGTCCTTTCTGGCACAACCAGTCTAGATTATGTGGAGTCTACCAAACTATATCGACCCGCTTTAAACATAATAATATGGAGGAACGTAGAACGGACATTGTTAATGTTTTTGTTTAATGTTATGTTTTATGTACAAGGTTTAATTGTTTATGCTATGACATGTCTTGCTTTGATTATACCTGTTGCCAAAACCTATATCATAAGCTGACATTTACACCCTTGTAATACCATGCATTGGCAATATTGTTTGTTTTTATTCAAACAAATAACACAAAGAAACCAAAAAAGATAATAAGCTGGATTTCTCATAATTTTCCAATCTCACCCAGTGAAGTAAGCTCAACCTGATAATTGAATGCACTCCTCCTCCCCTCCTCATTTCCTCCTCTCTCCCTCTTGTACCACTAAAGCATGGAAAGCTATTTTTTTACGAGGGCCCACTGGCTCTACTAGAGTCTTTAATGCCTTTAATTTTTTCTGGAGGGCACCTACCCGGTCCTCTTTTTTTAAAAACCACCTTATTAACGCTGGAAGCCACTTTTCACCTTCCTGACAACGGCCCATTTTTTTCCAAAATCCTGCCCCCTGTGTCACTATAATGGTTTATAACTTTGGACACTTAAAACATATCCAGTTTGATTTTGAAATTGTTTTTTTTGTGACACATTTGACTTCTATTTGGTGATAAATTTAATCAATATGTTTAGTATTTTTTATGAAATAAATGGAATTTGGCAACAAATTTGAAACAAAACTATGTTTTCCAAATCAAATTTCTACTTTGTTGGAAAGTTTGGTCATATCACTAATAAACTTGAATACTAACATTTTTCCATATGTCGTGGCTTTAACCTTGGGCATCATTTTTTCAAAATCTTTTCCTGTTTTTTTAGATGTTAGGAGGCCTATCTTTAGTGCCATATTTTCAGATTTTCACGAATCATAAAACCTACTTTTTGAGGGTCAATTTTTGTTAGAAGTGACTTATAGGCCACATACAGGAAACCCCCACCATGACAACCATTGTTGAAACTACAACTACACCCCTCAAAATCTTCAAAACAACCTTGGGCATTTTGTTAACCCTATGAACGTTCATGAAGGGTGAAAGATCAATGAAAGTGAAATTACAGAAATGTAATTTTTTATCTTACTATAACAAGATTCTTGAACCGAAAATTGCAACATTCCAATGGGTTAAAAAGGAAAATGCATTTTCAATGTTCAGGCAGTCCTCCTGAGTATGCAATCCCCTTTTGGTCACTGTACCCTGCTGTACTGCACAGGGGGGCACTTGAATGGAGAGCGTTGTGGGTTCGTTTTTTTGTAGGGCAAATATGGCTTGAAAAGTTTCATGTGACCGGAATGCCTTTGGAGAGCCATAATGGTACCGAAAACATAGGAAAGCCCCCAACAAGGAGACACCATATTGGAAGTACAAGCATAATACCCTTGGAGAGTTTAGCAACTGTCATTTTTGTATTTGGCCCCAACAGGTGTTTTTTGATTCAATTAGGCCCCAAAAAGGAAAAAGGTGAATTTTCTCAAAAAAGTCCTTTTCCCCAAATTTTTGTAAGCCACAGGGATAAAAGATGAAACACCCCCATAGAATGTGTAGACTATTTCTCCTAAGCACAGAACTGCACCACTTTTGCATATAAGGGTGGTAGGGTACACTAGGCTCAGAAGGGAGAGGGGGGGCCTTTGGGCCTTTGAGAAGCCGAGATTTGACAATCCCCTTTCTGTGTCGGCTGCATTTTGGAGAGCCTGTGGTACCAAAACAGAGGGAATCCCCACAAGTGTCACCATTTTTGAAATGCACCCTTTGGAGAATTTAGCAGGTGTATCGGTGGTATTTTTCCCTACATGTGTTTGCTTCAAATAGGTCCCTAAAGGAAAAGATGAACCTTTCCCAAAATTCACTTTTACGACGGCTATTTTTTGTATCCCATAAGGCATTAACGATTAAACAACCCCAAAAAATGGGGTTACTAACTAGCATTTCTCCGATATAAAATTGCCCCACACTCAATGCACATAAAATGTGTCATGAGGTACCAGTGAACTCAGAAGGTAAAGAGGGGGCTTTTGTAACTTTTAGAAGCCAAAGTTGACAGACATCCTTTCCATTCTGTCCAGATTTCATTTAGAGAGCCGATTGGTACCAAAGACAGAGGGGACCCCAAGTGTCCACCATTTTGGAAAGCCACACCCCTCTGACGAATTTAGCAAGTTAATATGTGTATTGTCATAAAGTGTTTTGGTTTAATTAGGACTTAAATAGGAAAAAGTTAAAAATTTTCCTAAGGGAGGTCATTTTCCCTAAAACCAACCCCAAATTTTTTTATAGCGCAAAAGGAAAAAAATGTAATAACCCCCCAACATGTGTTAAGCTATCTCTCAATGTAGAAGTACCGCCACATGTTTATATAAAATGGTTGTATGGCCCAGTAAAAGAAGGGGGATGTTTTGCCTTTTAGAAGCCAAAGTTTGACAGAAATGTTTGACATGCATTTGGAGAACCCTATTGGGAGAAAACAGAGAAGAATCCGAAAAGTGACCCTATTTTTTGATGCACACCTTAGAGAATTTTTGCAATGTGTATATATGTATTTGCCCCCCACAGTTGAATGATTCCCTTAGGACCTAAACATTAAAAAGGGTGAAAATTTTCCTATAAATGTCCACTTTACAAATAACCCTAATTTTGTAAGCCCACAGGGATAATATCTTAAAATAACCCCAAAGAGTGAAACTATGCTCCCGAGTGTAAGAGTTTCCCCACATGTGCATATAACATACTTTTATGGCGCCAAGTAGAGGAAACTAGGGATGTTTGTCTTTTAGTGCCAACTTTTAACAGAAATCCTCACATGTGTCAGAGCATTTGGAGAGCCGTAGTGGTACCAAACACAGAGGAAAACCCTAAAAGTGACCCTAATTTGTTGAATTTACACCCCTTGTGGAATTAGCAGTGTATATGTGGTGTAGTGTAATACACTTGTGAATGACATTTTTGAACATATGGTGGTTTCCAAATAAATTTGCAATGAGTTCCATATGGAAATTGCAATTATTTCTGGAAAGTTTCACATTGCCTCTTTCTGTGCGCCCTGTTTATGAAATAATGGAGGGTAGAGGGAGCAAGGACATAACATTGTTACATTATTCATTTACCGAAATTAAATTCACACAGTTGGGCGTGAATTGTAATGTTCTGCGTATAATGATGTAGACTAGACCAGGGACCAACTAAACCTTTTGTCACTCTGGAGGTGTCCGCAGTCCCTCTTAGTATATATCGTGTCCATCCTAACTCCTCTTTTGGAACAGACTCATTATTTGAGTCCTACCATTTAGAATCAGCATAATTCCCGTGACAATGCTTCCTGGCAAACACAGGAACACTGTGCGTCCTTCTTGTCCCAATCTTAGTTTCCTCCTATTATCTTCCTCTTGGAAATGGAGAATAATACGGGCAGGACCTGCCACATTGGAACAGCACGTAAGAGTTGTACGCATAATCTGTACAATTGCCCAGCCAGCCGCTTTTGTACCAATTTGTTTTTTTCATAGAAGTATCCGACAGTGTTGCTCTTATTCACCCTAGCCGATGCCCCTTGTGACGAATATGCTGCTTTGGCTGGACCAAATCGACCAGCCAGTAGCGGCCACCAGGGACGAGGGGGCAACCAAACCCCTCTGGAATCGCAAGGCAAAATGGTGGCTGTCAGAACACCCCGCCCCCCCTGCCCTGCTCACCGTGTCTACAGACATGGTGACCGGTAATTACGTGACGTCATAGTAAATTTCGCTGCTATTGGCTGGTGCTGAATTATGAGCCAGTAGCACCGATCCATGTGGGGTGGGACGTAACCCTTCTGTCATTGGTCAGGAATGAATGGCCGTCAGACAGCCGCCATCTTGCCCCCGATTCCACTGTGTCTGAACCGCGTTGCAATCACGTACCCGCCGCAACCGTCTATAACAATCGCGTTGGGAATAGCTATACAATCTTAATTTATTTTTTAAGCAATTTGCGACACATCTTGGGCTTTTTTTTTTTCGAGATAGATGCAGCTGTAAAAAAAAAAACTTACTTTGAGTGGGTTTTTTAGCCTTATGAGCAATTTGATTAACTTTTTATTGGGGGAATATAAAATCATCCATTTTGTTTTGGATTTTTTAGCATTTTTTTGGGGGGTGTTCACTGTAGCATAACAAGAATATATTATCTTTAATTCTACGGATCACTAAACGATTAACGTGAGCCCTCATGTATATCGTTTTTTATTTCATATTTGTCCAATTATTGAAGGAAAACTAGAATAAGAAAAAATTGCATTTTTTTTAGTATTTCCATTTTTTTATAGCAGCATAACTATAGTATTTGTTGTGGTTGACGAAGCTGGGTTGTAAGCTTATTTTTTTTGCGTGACAAGTTGTTCTTTCTTTATCATTGTATCATTTTTGCGCACTATAGCAAGGTAACTTTTTCGGATAACTTTTTAGAACATTTTTTGTAAAGCAATTCTGATAAAAATTTTAAATATTTTTGGCATGTTTTTGGGTTTTTTTACCACGTTCACGAGGGGGTCCATTATGCTTAGGATTTATGTACACACCGATTGTTACTTGACGCATCGATCCAAATAAGTTGGGTTTTTTTGTGATTTAGTGTTTTTTATACTTTATTCTTGTGTACCGGAAATTGGTGTTTTGGGTGGACTTTCCACTTTCCTTTTATTAGTTATTTGTGTTTATAAAACCTTTTTTTTATTTTTTACTTTTTACAGTACTGCCATCTAAGCTTGAACAAGTGATCTCTGATCATGTTCAGCTGTTTTACAGGTTACACAGTGCAATACAGATGTATTGCACTGTTTAATTACGACACACTTAGCTCTGCCATGCCCTGTCTTACAGCCGGGTTCCTGCCAGGAGGCAGGGACCCGGCAACCGGAAATGAAACTCTCAGCCCCCGGGCACCGGCAATCTCCGTGGCTGCGATCGGCAGCGACCCACCCGTAAGCGCCGCCGTGGGGGTCCGATTCCCCTTGTTAACTTTAAAATGCCTCTAACGCGCCGCGGTCCGCGCGACCGCGGCGTGGTTAGGGGTTAACACCTCGCGATCGAGAATCTCGATCGCGGTGGTTTAGGGGCAGGTGTCCGCTATGATCTATAGCTGACCCCCGCAGCTTCTGGCCCCGGCTCCGTTCAGATCCGGGCCAGAAGCAAGACGTAATAGTACTGCGTTTTGCGGAACGCACCCTCCCGCCATGCAGTACTATTAATCAAATGGTCGGGAGTGGTGTAAACACTTTTTGGGATCCACATACAGGCCTCTCTATTTCATTTTTTCCCTGGAGGGTCCACCTACCTCTCCTCTGGTTTGGGAAAACTTTTTTTGGACTGGGCCACATACATGCCACTCAATCTCTTTCAATTTTTCTGGAGGGCCACCTACCTGCCTCCTCTGGTTGAAAACTTTTTTGGACCTGCCACATACAGTCCATCAAGCATTTCTTTCTGTGAGGGCCACCTACTGCCTCCTCTGGTTTGGAAAACTTTTTGGACTGCCACATCAGCACTCAAATCCTGTTTCATTTTTCCTGGAGGCCCCCACTACCTGCTCCTCTGGTTTTGAAAACTTGTTTGGACTGCCACATACGGCACTCAATCTATTTCATTTTCTGGAGGCCACCTACCTGCTCCTCTAGTTTTGAAATTTTTTGACTGCACATACATGCCACTTCATCTATTTCATTTTTCTGGATGCCACCTACCTGCTCCTCTGTTTGAAACTTTTTTGGACTGCCACATACAGGCACTATCCCCAATTTAAAATGTCTCCATAGCAGCCCCCAAAACGTTGTCCTCCATTGATACCTCCAAAAGTCATCCTATAGCTGCCTCCGATACATCGTCCCCGTAGAAACTAGGTGTTCAGGAGAAATTTTTTTGGGTTCTTTTGCAGGATCCACATCAAAGTTGTTAACGTGGTCGCCCACCCTGCCGTGTGTTTTCCACAAAATATACTGGGCAACTTTTATCATTTACCAATATTATTTCAGCGCTTCTTGCGCATCTGTTTACATTCCCCTCACCCGCCATATCCTAAACTTTAAAACGCACTACCTTATCTTATACAAGGTTCTTAGAGTGGCTGTTTGGGGAGTAGCCTAGAGACAGGGGCCTTGGATTGCGAAAGCTCGCCTGCACGGAGCTCCAGCTCCATGCGCAATCATGCGCCTTCTTGCGCAGCTTTTATCATTCCCCTCACCCGCCATATCCCCAAACTTATAAGACGCTACTTACACTTACTTGGTGCAGGCCTGGGACCGAGGTCTGACCCTTGGGCTTGTCATATATGCGAGCAGGAAATGGCGGGCCTACCGTCTGTCATTCTCAAAGCAAGGCCTATATACCTCCTCCTCCTCCCCACCCCTCCTCCCACCTCCTCCTCTCCAATTACCATCCGTGGCCATGGCGCATCAGTCCGGTAGCTCGAGGCACAGCCGCAGTGCATCGCTAAGCTACAGCAGGCGGTGGCCTCAAACCTGCTGACCTAGGCCTAATAAAGGACAATCCCCGGCTATTCAGGCATTCCACATCAAATTTTTACTTGTCGCCACCCTGCTTGTAATCCACAAATATACTGGCAACCTTTATCATTTCCGATATTATTTCATGCGCTTCGTGCGCATCTGTTTCATTCCCTCACCCGCCATACTCCCAAACTTATAAGAACTCTACTACACTTTTTTTTTTGATCTTATACAACAGGTTCTTAGAAGTGCTGTTTTGTGATAGCCTAGAGACATGCCTTTGCTTTTGCGAAAGCTCACCTGGCAGCAGAGCCGCCAGCTCCATGTGCAATCATGCATTCTTTTCGCATATCTGTTACTTCCGCACCCGCCCTGATCCCAAACTTATAAGAAACGCTACTACTACACTTGATCTTATACAAAAGGTTTCTGGAGAAGGCTGTTTTGGGATAGCCTAGAGACAGGGCTTGTATTGGCGAAAGCTCGCCTGGACGGAGCGCGCCTAGCTCCATCCCAAGAATCCAACTAACATAGTTTTAACTGCAGCACCTTAATCTACTACTAGTTCACTGCCTCCACTCATAATAAATACTAATAATAATAAATCTTTATTTATATAAGCGCCATCATATTCCGTAGCGCTTTAACAATCATAGGAAACAAATCAATGTAATGTAACATGCAAAACATTGTATGGAACAACAGAGTGAGGGTCCCTGCTCGCCCGAGCTTCGGGTTATGAAGATATGGGTAACCGAGGTAAAGAATATTTAATGGTCAAGCCATTCTTCTTAGGAATATAACAAAAGATAATAAATGGCATTGCTGTCTTAGAACCACTCAGCTGTCCATCTTATATACCAGGTCCAGGGTGAATGGGACTGCAAAGAATCTGGTGCCTGTGGTCCTGGATCACAGATTTGGAGGACGACACAGCGGGTTAGTAGAAGAGTAAACTTCAATGCAGTATGATGTTATAGGCCGGGCCTAAAGAATGGTTTTAAGAGCACGTTTGAAACTTTGGAGGTTAGGTAGTGTCTGATATCCCGGGCAATGAGCAGTCCCATTAGACTTGGGTGCAGCTCTTTTTGAAATATAATCATCATCTAACCCAACACTAGAGATTAGAGAGTTGGTTAAAATATGGGCTTGACGGGTTAGTCTAAATTTAGTGACAAAACAAGATTTGAAATCCGGACTTTCAGATGAACTTTGACCCTAAGGCCCCTTTCACACTTGCGTTTTTCATGCACGTTTTCTGCGCATGCTTTTGATGCGCAGAACTTGCATTGCACTCTGACCCATGGTAATCAATAGCCTTTTTCAGACTTGCATTTTTTTTTCATGCACACACGTGTGGTTTTTTTAATGCACATTTAAATCTTGACATGCTCTACTTTTGCAAATCACGCACGTGAAAAACGCACCATACAAGTCTATGGGGATCAAAAACGCATCGCAAGACACATGCAAGTGCTGCAAGTGCAGTGCAAGTGCAATGCTTTTTTTACGCGTCAATTGCCATAGAAAAGATAGGGCTCAGTCTTGAGTCCTTTCATGCGCATCACCTGGGTATTCTCACAGGAGACATGTGGACAGATAATCCTCCACCATGTCACATTCTGTCTCCTGGTACCACGTGCCCATCCAATAGTGGTGCAGGTTAAGAAGATGCCGGTCATCCTTCTGTGCTGTGGAATTCCTCCTCCACCTCGTGTTGCCAGTGCACTCTCAATGATGGATGGGAACTCCTCCGGATGAGCCTGCACCAAATTGCACTTGTATTGGAGTGAAGGATGCTACACTATCCTTAAAGCATAGATCCACAGGGTAGCCATTCAGTATTCTGGCACTTTTGGGGATCCGAAAACTCTGGTGTCAGTGGCTCATGTAGGCCTGGCTGCCCAGAGGCAAGGACAAGTAGTCCTTGGTGGGAGGTGTCTTCTACTTACCCTCCTCTGCATCTTCCCAGCCATGCTCAAGTAATGACAATGAGCTGCTCTTGGTGTCACCCATCTCCTCCTACTCATCATTTTCAGCACCAAAACCAGACCACTGGTCCAGGAACCGATCCCATGAGCCTAGTGTGGACTGGCCTGGGACCTGTTCTTCCTTTTTTTCCTTGTATGACACTATTACATCCTACATCATAGCCTGAAGAGCCCTTTCAAGCAGGTGAAGAGTGGGGTTGGTAGAGCTGATGAAGGAGTCATTCCTGCTGACAATATTGGTGAAATATAGGAAGCAGTAGAGCACTTAAAATGTTTTCCTTATGGTGGCCCAGTAGCTGGTGGAGGAGTGCTGGTTGTCACTTTTTTGACATGCCCAATGCATGGAAACGAAGATCAAATTATGCCATAATTTGCACTTCATGTAATTTTTCATATCACATAGCAATGATATTGGCAAATCTAGCATGTTCCTCCTCTGAGAAATGTCTTGACTTTCACTATTTGTTTCCTTTGGAAAAATCAAACATTCATAAATATAGATTTCAGCTAGACATGTCATTTCAGCAATAACCTGTGCCAGTTTTCCAATGCAATTTCTGATGGCCAAGTATTCCTATCATGGCTTTTCCTTCTACTGTGTTGAACCTACCTTTTTTTTAAAAGTGCCATGTGTGATGTAAAAGGGTCAAAAATGTTGATAAAATTTCTATGGCCGGGCAACAGAAATGGCAGCTTTCCCATGCTTTTGTTGCTAGCCATGAAAAGGTCTACACCCCACATCCCCCGTTGTATGAATAAGATAAGAAAAGGTAAATTCTTCTAATATTTATGAATTTGATCCTAAATCTTGATTTTATTCCATTTCCTTTGCCAAGTGTAAGATGCATATTTCACACATTCTCAATCTCTATAAGGTATTACAGTTATTTAGAAATTTGAAAATCATTGCTGACAAAATTGTGCTTACAATATATATGGATTTCATTTATAGTATGATGAGTGCAGAGTAGAAATTACATTTTCTCTTTTATGCTTAGAGCACCAGAGCATTGCTTCCTAGAATTTGGAGGATAATTAGCAAGTGACCTTCTTGGCATTTACAAATGGTTATTTTTAATTAACAGGCTAACTCATAAGAGTACTAGGCTTTCATTTTATGTTTAGTAATTACATGTTTAAGTAAAATATGCAGGTGTAGACTTTTCCTATTCTGGTTACTAAGTGGTTTGTGGTATGACTGTAGTTAAAAAGCAGACATTAAAGGGGTTTTCCCACAAACTAAAGATAGGCCCTATCCATGGTATAGTGACTAACTTGCTATTCAGTGGGTGCCTCAGTGCTGAGAACCCTACAGATAACGAAAACGAGGGGTCTGTCAGAGCTGATGGATCTCACAATCTGTGGGGGTCTCAGCACTGAGACCCCCACTGATCAGCAAGTTTGGCCCTATCCCATTATTAGGGTCTAACTTTAGTTCATGGGAAATCCCCTTTAAGGCTCCTAGCACACGACCGTATACAGCATCCAGATGTGTGCAGGAGAGAGTAGGAGTGAGTGATGCTCACCCTTCTGCTTGCCGTAGAGCGGTGAGCGGCTGGTGTCGTAGCACAGAGAAATATAGGACATGTCCTATATTTTTCCATGCACGGTCACACAACACGTGCTCATTGTACCATGACTGGGCTTTGTAGGCATCAATGGGGACCAATATCCGGCCTCAAACTGAACGAGGACTTCAGCAAGAAGTTCATTGTTTAGACTAAGCTAGAAAATCTGGACGATGATTTGTTGAGCAAACAGTATGGGCATACAGATTGGCTAGGCAGGACATCTCACCCTGCCGTATAAGAAGCAGAGACTTTGCAGCTGGAGGGACAATGAGGAACAAAGTTTTAGTGTAGGAGTAATAATTTAACAATTGCCCTTTTTAGACATATAGTAAGGGAGAGAAGACTGTGATGGACCACTAGACATTTGAAATCATCAACCTTTTTAGGACATTGTGAAGAAATGTTTCTAGATATTCATATTGTAGTCTAGCGAAGTGACTACATCTGTATACACATAAGCTCCTACAGAGCAATGACAGTAATTGCATCTGTTCTCATACACTCCTATAGTGTGGTGACAATAATAACATAAGTATATCCATACACTTCTTTATAGCTGTGACAATAACTGCATCTGTAAGCTCATATGTTTTTTAAGTATAAACACAATAATTGCATCTGTATATTCGGATGCCAATCTCAGCCAGTTGTTAAATTCACAGCTGGCTCGGTGAGCTGGGGAGAAGCCGGCTGCAATCTGGCTCCCTCCTGGCATGGCAGCCAGTGTTTTCCTTGCTCTGCCAGTTCCCATCTCACAGGATGCAACTGAGATGAGAAGCTGCCATCATCCACCTGCACTGGAGACACAATCTAATCTTTGCATCCGACTACACTGGGTTCCTGCTTCACAGAACAGTCAGAGTAGGCAGATGAAATGAGATCTCTTGGGCTGCACAGGAAGAAGTAGAAACTTGAGGTGCCAGCAGTGGCGTAACTAGGAATGAGTGGGTCCCATAGCAAACTTTCGTCTGCTCTCCCCCTCCCGTAGATATATTTATCTGTCAAGAAACGGCCTCCCCTCTCTTGTTATTAGTGAGGGGGGGGCCCCCTCACTAATAACAAGAGAGGGGAGGCCGTTGCTTGACAGGTCCAACTAGCGACCTCCCTTCACTAATAACATGTCAAGCAATGGCCTCCCATTACTAATAACATATCCAGCAGAGGCCTCCCTTTACTAATGAAAAGGACTCCTTTTACTAACAAAATGCCCCAGCAGCCTCACTTCTCCAACAAAATACCTCAGCAGCAGCCTCACTTTACAAATAAATTTCCCCAGCAGTCTCCCTTTACTAATAAAAGGCCCTAGCAGCCTCCCTTTACAAATAAAATGCCACAGCAGCCTCCCTTTACAAATAAAATGCCCCAGAAGCCTCCGTTCGATAATAACATGTCCCTGCAGTGGCCTCCCCTCACTAACAACATGTCTAGCAGCGGCCACCCCTTACTAATAACATGTCCAGCAGTGGCCTCCCTTCACTAATATGATGTCCAGCAGCAGCCTCCCCTCAATAATAGTATTCCCAGCAGAGGCCTCCTTTCACTAATAACTGTCCCAGCAGTGACCTCCCTTCACTAATAATATGTCCAGCAATGGCCTCCTCACACTAATAACATGTCCAGTAGTCGCCTCTACTAACTAATAAATTATCCCAGCAGTGACCTCCCCTCACTAATTTAGCAGCCTCCCTTCACTAATAATATGTCCAAGCGGCAACCCCCCTTCACTAATAACATGTCAAGCAGTGGCCTCTCTTCACTAATAACGTGTCCAGCAATGGCCTTCCCTCACTAATAACATGTCCAAGAGTGGCCTCCCTTCACTAATAACATGTCCAGCAGAGGCCTCCCTTCACTAATAATATGCTCGAAGAGTGATCTTCCTTTACTAGTAAAACACCCCTGCAGCGTCCTCCCTTTATAAATAAAATACCCCAGCAGAGGCTTCCCTTTACATATAAAATTTCCCAGTTGCCTCCCTTTACTAATTAAATGCCCCAGCTGCCTCCCTTCACTAATAATATGTCCCAGAAGTGGTCTTCCCTCACCAATAGCATGTCCAGTAGCATCCTCCCTTCACTAATAACATGTCCAGCAGCTGCCTCCCTTTACAAATAAAATAACTCAGCAGTGTCCTTCCTTTACTAATGAAATACCCCAGAAGCCTCCCTTTACTAATGAAATACTCCAGCAGCCTTTATGCCAGTTTACTAATAATAAATGTACAAACTCACCCTCTTCGTGTTTTCTTCCCTGTGTCTTCACTCCAAAATGGTCGCTCGCCACTCCAGCTCCTACAGAACCTCGGGTTGTGCCATTCACATGACAAGGGGTGCACAGGGCAGCCTGGAGAAGCTGGAGAAGCTCCGGATAGTTGGAGGACCGCGTACGTGACGGTAAGCAAATCACAGAGGGGACAGGAACGGAGGGGGCAGGAACAGAGGGGGGGATGGATGATTGTCCAGTAGTGGAAACCCTTCACTAATAACAGGTCCAGCTGTGGCCTCCCCTCACTAATAACATGTTTAGCAGCAGCTGCCACTCACTAATAACATGTCCAGAAGCGGCCTCCCTTCAATAATAACATGTCCAGCAGCGGCCTCCCATTACTAATAACATGTCCAGCAGCGGCCTCCCATCACTAATAGCATGTCCAGCAGCGGCCTTCCTTCACTAATTACATGTCCAGCAGTGCTCTCTCCTCATTAATAACATGTCCAGCAGTGGCCTCCCATTACAAATAAAATACCTCAGCAGCCTCCTGAATAATAATAAATAAATATGCCAGTAATAAAATGCCAGTTTACTAATAATAAACGTATATACTCACACTCCTGGTGTATTCTTCCCTGTGTCTTTACTCCAAAATAGCAGCTCGCCTCCTCCAGCTCCTCAGGTTGCGTCGCTACAGCTGTTACTGTTGGCTAGTGGGAGAATTGTTAAGACTGGCTACTTGGGCATTGTTACTGCTGACTATTAGGAACAAATATAAATATATTGTGATTTTTATGCCCAACCAATAAAATCACTAAAGATAGGAAATTTATGTTCCAAAGTAAACATTGAAATCTGCATTCATATAACATTTACAAATCAACTTTATTATTATAAAAATTTAACATTAGGCCAAAACTATAAGCCTACAAAAACTGTTTAATGCTTTCTGTGTGAAAGGTCTCAGGTGGTATATATACTATATTATTCATTGATCTATTATATCTTTTGCAGTGGTGAATCCCCCTTGAACCAACAAGGAGATACCTATAAAGAGGGTGATGAATCTGCACTAAGTCCCCAGTGTGGGACCTATAGTATCGGTAACACCACTCAATACCTGCTTTCCTAACTGACTAGCTAGCTTTAGAGGCTATAAGGAGAGTAAATAATGGCAGATAATGATGGACACAGTTGATGGTCAGAGTGCTCCAGACCACTGTATCTATTTGCGTGATCCAGCACTGTTGTGACTGTAGGTGCCCTGCATCCGCGCTAGCTACTAGAAGAAAAAGTTCCTGAGTTAGGTGCCTATGAGAGCCCTTCCAATCAACACAGTAACAGTTCCTGAGATGTGTCAGTAGGTTCGTCTACAGGCGGCCAAAAGCGTCACACATTTGGGCGTAACACCATATACATGCCAGCTTGTACAGAAGAAGGCCCACCTCTCCCAGGTGTTGCCGCTCGGTTCCCCTCCAGTAGACACTGTCTAAGGCATTGTGCGGTTTTACAAGGCTCTCCTACATGTGGCCCAAAAGACCAGACATCTGGAGGATGTAAACAGTGATGTCAAAGCATCAAATTAACAATGTTGACCATATTGCAGCTCATGGCACTAGATATACAGAATTAAAACTGATAAAGAAGCAAGAGAGGAATATAAAGATATATACATTGGTTGGATATACTCATGTATATGAACATATCTTTAAAAAAAAACATCCCTTCCATATAGATGTAGCATAGAGAGACCAGCCAAAGGAAACTGAATATGTCTTGGTCAAATCATATGCCTGTATACAAATCTACATCTATGGGTATATCCAACTATCTAAGATGTTCATGCCAATTTCCATGTTATAAGCATTAAATTCCTGTCATAAAAAGTTTGTTCATCACAAACCTACAGATCGCAATATCATGTTTCCTTTAGATAAAAACATGATTTGAAAAGTGTTTTTTCAGTATTCATGACACAATTTCATCATGCCACTCTCTGAGTCATCAGTTGGTCAAAATCCCTCCCTCTCACGGCAGGTTTGACACATTTAATGCCTTGAAATTTGATGCATTTCATGCTTTTTCTTCACATCCCTAATGTGCTTACAAATTCATACACAAAATTCCTTTATGGTTCAAGCCACGTATTGAAACCTAACAACACAGATGCCTAGGCTAACAGGTTATGTAGTAGGGACCTGAAACCAAGTGATATGCTTAAAGTGTATAACCAGGACCCCAACTCTTATTAGCCCGACCCCTGATGAAGCCGGTTCTCCGGCGAAACATGTCGGGGGTCTAATCTTTGATAATTTTAACCAGCGGAGCATCTAGGCTATCTCTTGGCTATTCTAGCTTATACTTTAGATAGTGTGGTGTAGTGGAGCTGCTCTGGGATCCTGCTAGTGCCCCTAAAAACTTATACTAACCTGTGATCAGCTAGTTACATACTCCTTTAAGTGGTGCAGTGTACAATCAAGCCTCCGGATGTGAGCACATTGACATCCTAAAGCAGAGTATGAGGGTTTGGTGTGCAATGGGATCACACTTGATCCCAAACCACCGAACCTAATGTACTGGGTTTAAAAGATAATAACCCCTTACATTATTAATTACTAGCTATATTGCTCACTAAGAAAAACTTGGTTGCATCCTAGACTGGGGAGAACACTCACCACCTCTCGGCACAGCCAGGGAATACCTAGAGCAGTCCTTACTCCCTGATTAGTTGGGGTTTTGGTTATACACTTCCAGCATATCAATTGGTTCCAGGTCCCTACTACATAACCTGTTAGCCTAGGCATCTGTGTTTTTAAGCTTTTTTGTCTCAAGTGTAGCAGTTAGTAGTGCGTTTACTGCCACGTTTTATATAAACAGCATTAAAAGTGATGTTTTAAAAGTACATTATCTGTCCGGATATGGGTATCTTTGCGCTGCCCTAGGTAGCTTTTTTTGTGTTAGCTATTGTTTCTAAATCCCTGCCGTGACAGTAGGTCCATATTTTTTTTTTTGAATTGACGTATTGAAACCCACACATCTCATGAGGTAAACCACCCCCATATCTCTTCAATTAATAAATTGCTTGTTCCTATATGTACATCCAGTTGTATTACTGGCAAATACTTTGCTTGGCTGAATTGATTTTTCTACACACTTTAAAGTACCATGTGAGGATGCAGATAGTCAAGACCTTGAACACTTTTTGAGCCTTGTCCAGATTTATTTCCATTAGATTGGATCATGTCTACATTCAGTCAGTCTAGTATATTACAGGATGGATCAGCAACACTTGCACCAACCACACCATTTGTTCTCTTTCTATTGTATAACCAGTGCTGAGAAAAAAATTAGTATCTTCATCTTCTCATGATTGCCAGTTACCAATTACCCATTTTCAGTATGCAGTAGTCACATCATTTTGTATTTTAGCTGTATATATATCTTTTTTAACAGATTTTAGCAACTGTTTTGTAATTAATAAATGGTTTAGGTGACCCTTCAGATTAATAATTTTTAAATCCTCTCTTTTTATTTATCTGGTGCCCTTGTGATTGTAGCTGTAAGCCATGTGGTGTGTACCGGTTGCTGCTGAGCAATTTTCCGATGCCCAGGTTTTCCACCAGTCGCAGTCTGTGGGTGATGATGACCTTCTTGACGTAGTGGAAGAAGTGTGTAAAGAGGTGTCCGACGATGAGGAGACACGGTTGTCAGACAGTGGTGAAGTTGTTGTCAGGGCAGGAAGTCCGAGGGGGGAGCAGACTGAGGGATCGGAGGATGATGAGGTGACAGACCCAAGCTGGGTTGAGAGGCCGGGTGAACACAGTGCTTCTGAGACGGAGGAGAGTCCTCGACCAGAACAGGTTGGAAGAGGCATTGGTGGGGCCAGACGGAGAGGCAGGGCCAGAGCAGGTGCATCAGCGCCAAATATGTCACGTAGTGAAGCTCCCGTGGCGAGGGCTCCCGCGGTGAGGGCTAGATTTTCAGAAGTCTGGAGGTTCTTTAAGGAAACACCGGATGACCGACGGACTGTGGTGTGCAACCTTTGCCAAACCAGGATCAGCAGGGGTTCCACCACTACTAGCTTAACTACCACCAGTATGCGCAGGCATATGAATGCTAAACACCCCACTCAGTGGCACCAAGCCCGTTCACCTCCGGCCGTGCACACCACTGCTCCTTCTCCTGTTTCAGCTGATAGTCAGCCCCCTGCCCAGGACCCTGGCACAAAAACCCCATCGTCGCCTCCACGATCCTCCACAGCATCCACCAGCGTTCAGCTCTCCATACCCCAGACGCTGGAGCGGAAACGGAAATATAGTGCAACCCAAAAGCTGTAACTACCGGGGGAAGGTTAGGGTGCTGTATCTACTGGGGGCAAGCAGTATACTACGTGTGGGCAGTGCTGTATACTACTGTGGTGCTGTTGGCTATATACTGGGGGTTCGGGCTGTGTCTTCCCTCCAAAAGTTTATGGTCACTGTGGTCACAGGTTAATTTCCAGGCACAAGATGCCTTGAACAGGAGTAAATCTCCTGTTCACAAAAGCGAGTTTCTTCAGGTTCCAGTCCATGAGAAAACTAGGGTTCTATTCGACCCTTTTCATGTTAAGAAACTGAATGGTCCTAAGGAATTATAATTTAAAACCTAAATTTTTTTTATTTGAAAGTTCAAGATGGAGACTATGACAATCCAAAATAAATTTGGTTATTTCGGGTGCTACATGCGTCAATAGATTTATCGGATGCATATTACCATGTTTCCATTTAATTTTTCTTTTCAGAGGTACTTAAGGCAGTTTTCTAAAAGGTATATTAACACACTGCACTTCAGACATGCCTTTTGGAGTGTACAATGTCCTAATACCAGGCACAACTCCATTTGCGGCAGCTTCAGCTCCATATGCTGAGATGCTGGGATGAAAAAATAATTAGATAAAAGTATTTTGTCTGCTGAAGAGGTTTCGTAAATCTTTAGAATGGTTTTAGTCGGTAAAAATCTATGTGGGGTTAGTTGGAAGTAGACGGACCCCATTTTCCTAATAACGGATGCTAGCTCATGGGTCGGTGCTCATGTAAATGACCAGGTGTTCAGGGTGCCTGGCCTAACTCCATGCGGGGTAGATCCTCAAATTACAGTTGCAGCAGTGCAAGAAGCCATAAGGTAGCCCTTCCTGGTCTATCTAAATCAGATGTTAAATTCTTTTCAGATAATGCCACTACAACCGGCGAGAACCCTGGCAGACTTACTAAGTCGAACCAGCTGAACACGGGGGATGGTGTCACTCAGCAGATACATTTTTTTTCAAAAATAACCAGGCTATGGGGAAATCCAGAATGGATTGGTTTGCTTCCGAACTCAACACTCAAGTCCAAAATCAGGCGAGATCAAGCCATAGTAATCGTGATGGCTCCATTCTGGCCAAGAAGAGCGTGGGTTCTCATCCTCAGAGAACTGTCAATAGTGAGATACTTGGATCCTCCAGTATTCTGGAGGCTCCTCATATCAGAACCAATGCTTCATCTGATGGCTTGGCTCTGACGTTAATACTGACTAAAAAGGGTCTCTCAGAGCAAGTCATTGATACCCTACAGAGGATAGGAAGCCTGTAAGTCTAAAATATATTTCAGAATTGTTTTTTTGTGGGGATTTCCAAATTCAGATTGGATCACTGACAAATATTACTAGGGTGTTAGAATTTTTACAAAAGGAGTGGATAGGGTGTGAAATTAGCGACCTTAAAGTACAGGTTCTGCATTGGGTTCTTATTGATTTCTAGTTAGTTCTCACCCAGTGGATGTAGTTTTTTTTTTTTTTTTTTTTTTTTTAAAGTGGTTTCTCGTATCATCCTACTCCTAGGTAATCTCTCAGTAGTGCTAAATTCTTTTACTAAATTCCTTTTGAACCATGGTGAGATCAGCGTGTTGTCTTGGACTCTTGGTGTTTGTTGGGGCGATAACTCACAACTTGTCTTGCTGTGGTTACAGTAGAGATGAGCGAACACCTCGTCGAGCTTGATGCTCTTCGAGCATAGCGTACTCGTAACTGCTCCTTGCTCGGACGAATATTTCGCCAGCTCGAGAAAATGGATCTCCCACACATTTGCTTTTTGGCGCCAGAAACCAGCCAATCACAAGCCAGGAGGACTCTGCACTCCCCCAGCACTGACGACGGTACCTAACATATCGATAGCAGTGGTTGTCGGCTGATCAGTGACCCTGGAATAGACTACCCCTGCCACGCTCGCGCATCATTCTCTGTCTGGATGCGTTAGGGAGGAGATTGCTGCTGCAGGGATACGCGTTAGGGTGTTATATTAGCTTACTGTTAGGCAGGAGTGAGTCTACCAAGAACCCAACAGCCCTTGTTGGGCTAGAATACCTGTTAATATATATCTATATATTAATATTTTTTTGTGTTCTGTGGCTGGCGTGCTGGCACTAGTAGTGCAGCTAGTACCATATTGTGATGATTGCAGGGAGACTTGGGAACGTTCTAATTTAGCTCTTAGTGACACGCTCTCCATCCAACACCGAAGTGGGACAATTTATAGGGTTTGATGAATTGGCACAGTCAATGATGTTTTTATATTTTTGTTTTTTTACTTTTGTGTAAAAAAAAAAAAAAAAAAAATACAAAAAAATTTAGTTTACTTTAATTTTGAAAATGTTGAGCCTGAGGGCTAGGGGTAGAGGACAAGGGAGTGGACGTGGGCTTCCAACTACTGCAGGGGTCAGAGGCCGTGGTCCTGGGCAGGGTGAGACACCACCTGCTGATGAGGGAGCAGGGCAACGCCGCAGAGCTACACTCCCTAGGTTCATCATGTCTCAAGTTACTGGGACTCGTGGTAGAGCACTGTTGAGGCCAGAACAGTGCGAAGAGGTGATGTCGTGGATTGCGGACAATGCTTCTAGCCATTTGTCCACCAGTCAATCTTCCACGCAGTCCACCCATGTCACCGAAATCGGCACTCCTCCAGAGTCACAAACCACTTGTCCGGTTGCTGCTGAGCTTTTTTCCGATGCCCAGGTTTTCCACCGGTCGCAGTTTGTGGGTGATGATGACATTGTTGACGTAGTGGAAGAAGTGTGTAAAGAGGTGTCGGACGATGAGGAGGCACGGTTGTCAGACAGTGGTGAAGTTGTTGTCAGGGCAGGAAGTACAGTGCAACCCACCCACACGCCCAAGCCCTCAACGTCCACATCTCCAAACTACTTAGCCTGGAGATGCTGCGCTATAGGCTGGTAGAGACCGAGGCCTTTCGCAACCTCATGGCGGCGGCCGCCCCTCGGTATTCGGTCCCCAGCCACCACTACTTTTCCCGATGTGCCGTCCCAGCCCTGCACCAGCACGTGTCAGAGAACATCATACGTGCCCTGACCAACGCCGTTTCTGACAAGGTCTACCTGATCACGGACACGTGGACGAGTGCTGCCGGGCAGGGCCACTATATATCGCTGATGGCCCATTGGTTTAATTTGGTGGAGGCTGGGACCGAGTCTGACCCTGCGGCTGGTAATATACTGCCGACGCCGAGGATTGCGGGGCCTACCTCGGTCCAGGTCTCTCAGGCCTACTATGCCTCCTCCTCCCACCCCTCCTCCTCCTCCTCCTCCGAATTACCATCCGTGGGCATGGCGCCATCAGTCACTAGCTCTAGGCACAGCAGCAGTGCCGTTGCTAAGTGACAGCAGGCGGTGCTCTAACTGCTGAGCCTAGGCGATAAAAGGCACACCGCCCAAGAGCTATTACAGGGCATCACGGCGCAGACTGATCTGTGGCTGGCACAGCTGAACCTGAAGCCAGGCATGGTTGTGTGTGACAACGGCCGTAACTTGTTGGCGGCTCTGCAACTCGGCAGACTGACACATGTGCCATGCCTGGCCCATGTGTTAAATCTCATAGTTCAACGGTTCCTCAAGACATACCCCAATCTGTCTGATTTGCTCACGAAGATGCGCCGCACAGTCCAGCACAGATGCTGCCACTCTCAGGGCAGCGCAGCGCCGCCTCCAACTGCCCGCTCACCGACTGTTGTGCGACGTGCCCACAAGGTGGAATTCAACATTAACCATGTTATCCAGAGTTTACCAGCAGCGCAGAGCAGAGCGATTGTAGACTGCCAGATGTCAACTTCCACCAGAACTGGTAGTAAGGCCAGTCAGCTTCCTCAAGTCTACAATGAGGAGTGGACGTGGATGTCTGATATCTGTCAGGTGCTGAGTAACATTGAGGAGTCAACACAGATGGTCAGTGGCGATGCCGCCATCATCAGCCTCACCATCCCGCTGCTTGGCCTGTTGAAAAACTCTCTGGTCAGCATGAAGTCAGAAGCTTTGCGCTCGTCACAAGAGACTGGGGATGAAAATTCCCTTGTTGATAGCCAAAGCACCCTCAGGTCTGTTTCTCAGCGCATATCGGAGGAGGTGAAGGAGGATGAGGAGGAAAAGGAGGAGAATGTTGGCGAGACAGAAGAGGGGAGCATTGCTCAGACCTTCACTGTTCAGTGTGTATGGGCAGAAGAAGAGGAGTTGGAGGAGGAGGAGATGGACAGTCAGGCCAGTGAGGGGAGTGAATTCTTGCGAGTTGGGACTCTGGCGCATATGGCAGATTTCATGCTAGGCTGCCTATCCCGTGACCCTCGCGTTCAAAGAATTTATTCCAGCACCGATTACTGGGTGTTCACTCTCCTGGACCCACGGTACAAGCAAAATCTTTCCACTCTCATCCCTGGAGAGGAAAGGAGTGTGAGAATGCATGAAAACCAGCAGGCCCTGGTGCACAAGCTGAAACAGTATTTCCCTTCTGACAGTGCTAGCGGCAGAGGGTGTACTTCTGCGGGACAAGTAGCGATGGAGAGTAGGCGAGCAGGCAGCTTGTCCAGCACTGGCAGGGGTACGCTTTACAAGGCCTTTGCCAGTTTTATGTCACCCCAGCTAGACACTGTCACCTGTCCCCAGTCTCGGCAGAGTAGGGCTGATCTTTACAGAAAGATGGTGAGGGAGTACGTAGCTGACCATACCATCATCCTAAATGATCACACAGCTCCCTACAACTACTGGGTTTCAAAGCTGGACATGTGGCACGAACTGGCACTGTACGCCTTGTAGGTTCTTGTCTGAGCGGGTTTTCAGTGCTGCTGGTGGCATCATCACTGATAAGCGTACACGCCTGTCGACTGACAGGCTGACGCTTATCAAGATGAATAAAGCCTGGTGGACGTGGATGTCTGATATCTGTCAGGTGCTGAGTAACTTTGAGGAGTCAACACAGATGACTCACCATCATCAGCCTCACCATCCCGCTGCTTGGCCTGTTGAAAAAATCTCTAATCAGCATGAAGTCGGAAGTTTTGCGCTCGTCACAAGAGACGGGGGAAGAAGATTCCCTTGTTGATAGTGCTTAACTATATGCGTGGTCATTATATTGGACATTGTTCATGGAATGCGTTAATATGGGAGAAAAAGAGGTTCCCCCGTCCTAGACCACTATATTCAAAGTTACTATAATACTCCACATACTATTTCATATTCTTGTGAAGTTGATAGGCCGGGTGAACACAGTGCTTCTGAAACGGAGGCGAGTCCTATACCAGAACATGTTGGAAGAGGTAGTGGTGGGGCCAGACGGAGAGGCAGGGCCTGTGCCCTGTGTTTCACGTAGTAAAGCTCCCGTGGCAAGGGCTAGATTTTCGGAAGTCTGGAGGTTCTTTAAAGAAACACCGGATGACCGACGGACTGTGGTGTGCAACCTGTGCCACACCAGGATCACAGGGGTTCCACCACTACCAGCTTAACCACCACCAGTATGTGCAGGCATATGAATGCTAAACACCCCACTCAATGGAACCAAGGCCGTTCATACCACTGCTCCTTCCCCTGTGTCATCTGCTGCCTCTGCTAGTCAGCCCCCTGCCCAGGACCCCGGCCCAAACACCTCCCGTGCGAAAACCACACCTCCACAGCATCCACCAATGTCTCCATGCGCAGCGTTCAGCTCTCCATACCCCAGACGCTGGAGCGCAAGAGGAAGTACAGTGCAACCCACCCACACGCCCAAGCCCTCATGTCCACATCTCCAAACTACTTAGCCTGGAGATGCTGCCCTATAGGCTGGTAGAGACCAAGGCCTTTCGCAACCTCATGGTGGCAGCCGCGTGCCTCAGTATTTGGTCCCCACCCGCCACTACTTCTCCCGATGTGCCGTCCCAGCCCTGCACCAGCACGTGTCAGACAACATCATCCGTGCCCTGACCAACGCTGTTTATGACAAGGTACACCTGACCACGGACACGTGTATGAGTGCTGCTGGGCAGGGCCACTATATAATCGCTGACGGCACATTGGGTTAACTTGGTGGAGGCTGGGACCGAGTCTGACCCTGGGGCTGGTCATATACTGCCAACGCCGAGGATTGCGGGGCCCACCTCGGTCCAGGTCTCTCAGGCCTACTATGCCTCCACCTCCTCCCACCCCTGCTCCACCTCCTCCTCTGAATTACCATCCGTGGGCATGGTGCCATCAGTCAGTAGCTCTAGGCACAGCAGCAGTGCCGTCGCTAAGCGACAGCAGGCAGTGCTCAAACTGCTGAGCCTATGCGATAAAAGGCACTCCGCCCAAAAGATATTACAGGGCATCACGGCACAGACTGATCTGTGGCTGGCACCGCTGAACCTGAAGCCAGGCATGATTGTGTGTGACAACGGCCATAACCTGGTGGCGACTCTACAACTCTGCAAACTGACACATGTGCCATGCCTGGTCCATGTGTTAAATCTCATAGTTCAGCGGTTCCTCAAAACATTCCCCACTCTGTCTGATTTGCCAACGAAGGTGCGCCGCATCTGTGCGCATTTCAGGAAGTCCAGAACAGATGCTGCCACTCTCAGGGCAGCGCAGCGCCGCCTCCAACTGCCTGCTCACCGACTGTTGTGCGACGTGCCCACGAGGTGGAATTCAACATTAACCATGTTATCCAGAGTTTACCAGCAGCGCAGAGCGATTGTAGACTGCCAGATGTCAACTTCCACCAGTACTGGTAGTCAGGTCAGTCAGCTTCGTCAAGTCTACAAGTGCTGAGTAACTTTGAGGAGTCAACACAGATGGTCAGTTGCGATGCCGCCATCATCAGCCTCACCATCCCGCTGCTTGGCCTGTTGAAAATCTCTCTGGTCAGCATGAAGTCAGAAGCTTTGCGCTCGTCACAAGAGATGGGGGAAGAAGATTCCCTTGTTGATAGCCAAAGCATTCTCAGGTCTGTTTCTCAGCACATATCGGAGGAAGTGGAGGAGGATGAGGACAGTCGGTAGCTCTAGGCACAGCAGCAGTGCCATCGCTAAGCGACAGGCGGTGCTCAAACTGCTGAGCCTAGGCGATAAAAGGCACACCGCCCAAGAGCTATTACAGGGCATCACGGCGCAGACTGATCTGTGGCTGGCACCGCTGAACCTGAAGCCAGGCATGGTTGTGTGTGACAACGGCCGTAACCTGGTGGCGGCTCTGCAACTCGGCAGACTGACACATGTGCCATGCCTGGCCCATGTGTTAAATCTCATAGTTCAGCGTTTCCTCAAGACATACCCCAATCTGTCTGATTTGCTCACGAAGGTGCGCCGCATCTGTGCGCATTTCAGGAAGTCCAGCACAGATGCTGCCACTCTCAGGGCAGCGCAGCGCCGCCTCCAACTGCCTGCTCACCGACTGTTGTGC
The DNA here is from genome assembly GCA_019512145.1 of Engystomops pustulosus. NCBI lineage: Eukaryota > Metazoa > Chordata > Amphibia > Anura > Leptodactylidae > Engystomops > Engystomops pustulosus. The sequence goes on from CM033645.1 coordinate 97,719,041, forward strand.
GACGTGCCCATGAGATGGAATTCAACATTAACCATGTTATCCAGAGTTTACCAGCAGCGCCGAGCGATTGTAGACTGCCAGATGTCAACTTCCACCAGAACTGGTAGTCAGGTCAGTCAGCTTCCTCAAGTCTACAATGAGGAGTGGACGTGGATGTCTGATATCTGTCAGGTGCTGAGTAACTTTGAGGAGTCAACACAGATGGTCAGTGGCGATGCCGCCATCATCAGCCTCACCATCCCGCTGCTTGGCCTGTTGAAAAACTCTCTGGTCAGCATGAAGTCGGAAGTTGGGCAGCAAAAAGCAGTTTGGAAGGGGCAAAAATGTATATAATTGGGGGGCGTGGCCTAGCGGCGCATGGAGCTGGACGTGTGAGCGAGCAGCTCCGAGGCCGAGGCTAGTTTACAGCGGCATATAGCGTTCTCCCCCCGCCAGACCCGTACCTGCAGTGGAGGGGAAAGAGAGGAGTATGTCCCCAGCAGCGAGAGCGGCGAAAAAACGGGCCAAAAAGAGCCCGGCAAAGCTCCAGTCATTTGAACCGGCGCTAAGGTCTCCACAAAATGGCGCCGGAGCCAGCGTGGAGCTACAGGAAGATCTCCTGATACAGAGTGGAGGATCGTCCCCAGCAAGCCTGAGCACAGCGCTGACTCCCTCCAACTCTTCACCGGCGAGCAGTCTCTCTTCTAAATCTATTGCTGCAGCACAAGCTCCCTCCCCCTCAAGCAGCATATTGAAAACCTCCAGCAAAAAGGGGAAAACAAGAGGTGAGAATGATCATGATATGTCTATATCATTTATGTCACAAGATAACTCACAAACACAGCAAAATGCTCCTATCTCTGAAAATCTAATGAGGGCTCTAATTGCTGACTTAAAAGTATCTATACATGCCGACTTACAGTCAGTCTTCTCCAGTTTACATCAAGAGATTACAGGACTGGGCAATAGAACCTCTCACATAGAAAACAAAATGGCGGAGATAACATCTGCACATAATGAAATAGTTGATGTCACTAACTCTGTAGAAGAGGAGATAAATGCTCTCAAATACAAAATTGCTGATATGGAAGACCGTTCCAGAAGGAACAATATCAGATTCAGAGGGATTTCAGAAAATGTTAAAACAGACGAACTACAAGTTTTCTTAAAAGATATGTTCACCTGTATGTTACCTAACGCGTCAGAATGCGACTTAACAATTGACAGAGTGCACCGCTTACCCAAACCTAAAGCTTTACCCCAGTCTACACCAAGGGATGTAATAGCGAGAATTCACTTCTTCCACATTAAAGAAAAATTGATGGAGAAATCACGTGAAAATGCACAACTACCGGAGAGATTTCGAAATGTTACTTTTTTCACTGATCTTTCTGCTGCAACCCTTGCAAGGAGAAGGGAATTCACTCAGAGTACAAAAATTCTACGTAACAATAACGTAGCGTATAAATGGGGGTTTCCTGTAAAGCTAATAATTACGAAAAATGGATACAAGCATATAGCTAACACACCTGAAGAAGCCATTAGAATGTGTAAAGAATGGGACCTAACCCCGGAAGAAGATACTTCTACTACAATCAACGGAGCAACGTCTCCACAGCATCTGTCAGAAGAGTGGATCACAGTCTCACACCGTAAAAGAAAGACTATGTGAATATGGTGAGGAGATCAGAAATTTCCTTTACTCTTCTTAACCACTAAAGGGATAATATTCCCCAATCTTGTTATACATTTTCTTCTAGAACAAGAATTTTGTATTCCTTTGATCCCTTTATTGCTTGTTTGTTTTCCTTCCCTCCCTATGTGAATTGCATGTCTCATTACATGTTTATTAAGTTTATGGAAAAGTTATATACCAATATGTTATGATTAAGGATCTGGCGATAGGGGTTTTATACAAATTTAGCAATCTAGCCAAGGCCTTAGCCACAAAACACGTACGCTCTATTTTCTAGGACTCATATAGTCCCCAGTACGTGACACTTATGAATATATATAGTTTATCACCTTTGGTCAACGCATTGACCAACGCGTTGCTTTGTTTTTTTGTTTATTTGTTTAGTTGTCCGAGCTCCTCCCACATGCACCTACGCTACATTATTAACATTCTACAAAACATGTATTTCATATCCACCTATGGAATAGGAAGACATCGCATATACAGTAATAATTAAAATGGTAATAAATATATTATCCATAAATGTTAAAGGCTTAAATTCACCTTTCAAAAGGTCTTTAGTATGGAAAGAAGCTAAAAAACATAAAGCTGACATTATATGTCTTCAAGAGACTCATTTACAAGAAAATGATATAGTTAGACTAAAAAATAAAAATTTCACACATATTTTCGCAGCTCCCGCACCCAATAAAAAAGGAGGTGTAGCCATAGCTATTAAAAACTCACTCTCATTCGCACTAAAAAGCTCTAAAATTGATATCGAAGGAAGATACATCATACTAGACTGTATAATAAACAACATAGCTTATTCTCTAACAACAATTTATGCTCCTAATAAAAGACAAAAGAAATTCATAGAGCAAATATTAACAAAAATAGGAAACAATAGTCAATGCTCAACTATAATAGTTGGTGACTTTAACTCCACAATATGGCCCACAGTAGACACGACAACACACAGAAAAAACCCTGATCCCCCATTCCTCCCAAATCTATTACATAAACATGACTTATTTGATGTATGGAGAACCCAACATCCCTTAGATAAAGACTTTACTTTCTATTCACACCCTCATAAAACATACTCGAGGATTGACTTTTTCCTTACAGACAAATATTTACTACATAGAATAATTAACTCTAATATACATACAATATCATGGTCGGACCATGCACCGATTTCAATAAAAATTAATGAACAATATAGTACTTCACCTAATGCATTATGGAGATTAAACAATTATATACTGCAGAGTAAAAAATACACAGAACAAACAGTTAAGTACATCAAAGAATTTTTTGATCAGAATGATAATCAATCCATTTCACAGAGCAAATTGTGGTGCGCCTTTAAAAATTCAATTAGAGGACATTACATGAGCATAGCAGCACATGAAAAAAAAAACAAGGAACGGGCAAACACTCCAGATTAATAAAAAATTGGCCGAACTACACAGACTAAACAAAGTAACCTTTTCTCAAGAAAGGGCAAAAACTATATCATCACTTCAATCCCAATTACATACTATCAACACATTTAAACATGAAATGGCAATCCAAAGACTGAAATTGAACCATTACTGGCAAGGTAACAGATCAGGAGCATTACTTGCCAAACAACTTAAAACACAAATACAAAAAACTAAAATACCGTATATTATCTCCTCTAATAATAGCAAAATAATGGACCCGCAGGGTATAGCCAATGAGTTCGCTAGCTATTATTCTTCACTCTATAACTTATATAAAGACCCTAAAACCCCACAACCCAACATAAATGATATAAAAACATTCCTAAAAAAGGCAAAACTACCTACCATTTCACAGAAGTATATACCAACATTAATTAAACCATTTACAGACCAAGAAATTAGGGACACAATAACCACATTAAAACTCAATAAAGCCCCGGGTCCAGATGGACTTACTAACAATTTCTATAAAAAATACCAGAATCTTCTTATTTCTTACATGACAAAAGGATTTAACGATATCTTTCATTTGCAACATTTCCCGAGTGAGATGTTAGAAGCAGTTATCATTACTCTACCCAAACCAGGGAAGTCACCTACCTGCCCAGCTAACTTTAGACCGATCTCGTTATTAAACTCTGATCTAAAGATTTATGCAAAAATCCTAGCAAATAGGTTAGCGGATATTCTGTCCACCATAGTGCATTACGATCAAGTGGGTTTCGTTAAAGGCCGACAAACAGTAGATGCAACTAGGCGTTTCATTAATATAATAGCCAAAGCAGAGGCATCTCGAACGCCTTCTCTGCTTCTATCCTTGGATGCAGAGAAGGCGTTTGATAGAATTCATTGGTTGTATATGAAAGAAACTTTGAAAGAATTCGGATTACCCCAGCAATTTATCCTATTAGCAACAGCTTTATACAACAGCCCCAAAGCAAGAACTTATACATCTGGCTCTGTATCCAAATACTTTGAAATAAATAACGGAACCCGCCAGGGATGCCCCTTATCACCATTAATATTTGCTCTCATGATGGAACCGTTTGCCCAACAAATTAGAAATTCCCCACATATATCAGGCATTCAGATAGGCTCAATAAATAACAAAATTGGTCTATTTGCAGACGATGTTATCATCTGCTTAACATCCCCGGAAAACTCTTTACACCATGTATCCAAAATTATTGAAGAATTTAGCTTGGTGAGCTATTATAAGGTTAATGAATCTAAATCACTAATTTTGAACATGGGCATTCCGCAAGCTTCCAAAGAATCATTGGAAGTTAAATACCCCTATATATGGGTTAAAGAAAAATTACAATACCTAGGCATATACCTCACTTACCCAATAAAAAACATAATATCAACCAATTACTCTTCACTGATAGACCAATTACAAAAAGATGTTCAATCCTTTTCCAATTATCCAATTTCATGGCTGGGAAGAATAGCGGCTACTAAAATGATATTATTACCCAAAATACTATATTTCTTCCGAAATATTCCTGTCACAGTCCCAAATATCACCATATCATGTATCCAACAGGTAATACAAAAATTTATTTGGAAATCCCAAAAAGCTAGGGTAGCTGCTAAAATATTACATTTACCAATGGAGAAAGGTGGACTAAATAGCCCTTTCATCAAAGCATATTATTATGCTACAATAATGGATCAAATTAAAGCATGGTGGATTAATGATGTCTCTAGACAATGGGTCAACATTGAATCAAATATGTCAAATCAAACAAATATGCAATCTTTATTGTGGCAGATAGCTATCACAAGGAAAATTCCAAAGTGTATCTCACCTACTATCAAGGCAGGTTTACTCTTATGGAACAAAGATTTCCCTACGAAGAATTTAATCTCGCTTGACATTTCAGAGATGTCAATGGACATTATTCAGAGAATTTTACCCAAGATAGATTATTCAAATTGGATCAGTTTGGGAATTACCAATATTAGCCAAATCTATTCACATAACTTACTTAAACCTTTCCAAACTATTAGTGAAGAATACCATCTCCCCAAAAATGATTTTTATAAATACCTTAGATTAAGGGAAATTTTACAAAAATTTGTTTCATATCCTAAATGTAATGAGCCAATATACAATGCGTTCTTCCACAATAAAGAAATCACAAAAAAAGGTATCAGTAAAGGATATAAGGGAATACTTTTATTAGACAATGAAGGGAAATTGCCCTTTCAGATAAAATGGGAGCAAGAATTGAAAAAAGTATATGATCCTTCTTCGTGGGACTATGCTTTTTCACTCTCTGCGAAAGCATCAAAGTGCGTCAATCACCAAGAGACAGCAAGAAAATTAATGTATAGGTGGTACTTAACGCCATACAGACTGGCAAAAATGTATCCAAATTCATCTAATATATGCTGGAGATGTAAAAAAGAAACTGGCTCTCTATTGCATATATTCTGGCATTGTAAAAGTGTTCAGGAACTGTGGAACTCTATCCACTCAAAATTAAGAGCCATCATTCCATATCCAATCCCATGGGATCCAGGCATTGCCTTGCTATCTCTGGGTATGGACAATCTCCCATTCACTCATGCAATGATTATCTCCCATTGTTTGAACGCAACCCCAAACCATCTCTCTCAAGCACGGAATCCCTTGCATCTCTGCCCCCATCACTAGGTGGTCACCCACATTCTCAACACCCGGCACATGAGTAGCCACAAACCAAGCATTCAAAGACAACCCCTACAACATGAGCTGACCCAACACATGCACTACTCGAACCGAATTAGCAGACTGATTATTGATGGTCTGCACTGCCCCCATGTTGTTACAACAGAAATGCACCCTCCGATTCCTCAAAAGATCCCCCCCATATCACTACTGCCACAACTATGGGGAACAATTCCAACCAAACCAGTTTATGCTGGAGCCCTCCTTCAACCCGCTCTATGGCACCAAATCCCACTGATCCTGCCGTATCTGTGTATAACTCAAGGTCTACAGTGTCCACCACCACATCCATCCACACCGATCTTCCATTATATACGGGTAGAAAGAAGTCCCACACAAACAAATCCTCCCTCACTCTCTTGCTCAATCGCACTCAATGCGCTCCATGTCAATGACTATCCCCAAAAACTTTACACCCATAGCCAGACCCTCTGTCTGTATTTATGAATTGTCTACGCCTCTTATGTTGCGCAGCTGCACTGTGGGCTTTGTGGAAAACCCTCTTCCTTGTGGGGGTCGATGGGGGTGTACATTAAATGTGGGGGGTGATAGGGCCTGTATATTGAATATGGTGGTGATTGGGGGGCTGTATATTGAATGTGGGGGTGATGAGGGGCTGTATACTGAATGTAGGTGGTGGTGGGGGCAGTACATTGAATGTGGGGGGTAGTGGGGCTGAATATTGAATGTGGGGAGTGAAGGGGGCTGTATATTGAATGTGGGGGTGATGAGAAGCTGTATACTGAATGTAGGTGGTGGTGCGGGCTGTACATTGAATGTGGGGGGTAATGGGGGCTAAATATTGAATGTGGGGAGTGATGGGTGCTGAATATTGAATGTAGGGGTGAAGGGAGCTATATATAAAATATGGGGGTGATGAGGGGGCTGTATACTGAATGTGAGAGTGATGGGAAGCTGTATATTGAATGTGGTGGCGATGGGGGGCTGTTTACTAAATGTGAGTCTGTATATAGACTATTGTGGCTGTGATCACATGATGCTTTTCTATTGTGTTTTGAAGTGCATCATCAAACGCATACATGTTATATTAGTAGGAACTTGTGTTTTACATTGTTATCATCGATATTAATAATGATAAAAGACAAAACACATGTTGTAACTTATACATACATTTGATGATATGTTTTGCCTTGTGTTTTCGCAGTTGTTTTCAAAACACATTGCATATATAACAATAATTAACCCCTTTGCTCTCTTCTGGGCTTTAACAGTCTCTGCCTCACGAACGGCTCTCTTCGGGGGGGGCGCAATCGTTCCTACGGCAGCCTTGAGGTCCGATCAGGAGTCTGTGTCTGTGACACAGCTAATACTTTGCAATACATCAGAATTGCAGGGTATTATCATGAACAAGCAATCAGAGGATAGTAAAAAAGTAAAAAATAAAAAATTAATTAATAAATTAATAAAAATGTACATAAGCCCCATAACATATAAAGAGAAATATAATGTACAAAAAAGTCTAAATCATAACAGAAACCCCACATATATAGTATCACCGCGTCTGTAACAACCTGTAGAATAAAAGTAATTCTTGAATCCGCACGATGAACGACATAAAAAATGTTAAAAACATTTTTACCGCAAGTATAGAGCGACTTGTTTTCTTTTCGCAGGCTATATTCTACGGGGAATAGTAAGGAAATTTCCCCTTATAGATCGTTAAAGTGGTCTAGACATCCTTTACTTGTGTCTAAGAGGATATACTAGGTTCATCAAAGCAGGTTCAAGATCTGGGCCTCCATTTATGTTGTACTATATTTGTTAGTGATTGAATGAGTTGTATACACAATCAGGCACACAACACCATGTGCAAGACCCCTCCCAGGGCCCCTACTTCCACGTTATGTTTAGAATGTGTGAATGTAGTACCCTGGCTCCCCCCCTCAAATGAAGAGGCACCCGCCTCCCATATTAAAAGTACTTACATTAAGTTAAAGCCACAGAATGTTATTGTGGCACCACCCCCCGTTTGGTTTGAATGTTACACTCTGGTTGGCCTAAGTGTCAATAAGATGGAGGAGATTTCACGTAGCCCTCAAACTAGATAATAGATAAATGGCCGAAATAAAAGTAACCACTTTTAACGTGAGAGGGTTAAATACACCTCAAAAGAGGTCTCAAGTTTTTGCACTACTCAAAAAAGAGAAAGCAGACATCTGTATGTTGCAAGAAACTCACTTTAAACAAGGTAAAATCCCTAAACTCCCAACTAAGCTATACCCACATATGTACCACAGCACATTTTCAAAAGCAGCCAGAGGGGTGAGCATATTAATATCCAAGCAGGTCCCCTTCACACACACGTTGACCTGGAGTGATCCAGAAGGCAGGTTCTTACTGATTAACGGGAAAATAGGAACAGTGGCAATTACCCTAGTGGCTTTATAAGCTCCAAACACAGGTCAAATAAGCTGGCTAAAAAATATCATAAATGAGACTAACAAACTAAGCGAAGGTCTGAAAATTATAGGAGGAGACATTAATATAGTTCTAAACCCATTGTTGGATTCCTCTACAGGTAAATTCACGCATTCGAAAATAGCACTAAACTCCTTCGGCAAAACAATGGCCCAGTTTGACTTAGTGGACTCTTGGCGCATTTGTAATGCATCAAAAAAAGACTATTCCTATTTCTCGAAAACGCACAAATCTTATCAGAGACTGGACCATATATTAATATGCAGGTCAATGACTAGCATGTTAACCCCTTAACGCTGAAGCCACTTTTCACCTTCCTGACACGGCCCATTTTTTCAAATCTGCCCTGTGTCACTATAAATGGTTATAACTTTGGAACACTTTAACATATTCAGTTGATTTTGAAATTGTTTTTTTGTGACACATTGTACTTCATGCTGGTTGAGAAATTTAATCAATATGTTTAGTATTTATTTATGAAATAAATGGAAATTTGGCAAAAATTTTGAAAAAAACTATGTTTTCCAAATTCAAAATTTTCTACTTTTTGGAAAGTTGGTCATATCACTAAAATAACTTGATAACTAACATTTTCCATATGTCTGCTTTAACTTGGCATCATTTTTCAAACATCTTTTCCTTTTTTTAGGATGTTAGGAGGCTTATAACTTTAGGTGCAATTTTTCAGATTTTCACGAAAATCATCAAAACCTACTTTTGGAGGGTCAATTTAGTTAGAAGTGACTTTATAAGGCCCACATGACAGGAAACCCCCACAAATGACACCATTTTAGAAACTACACCCCTCAAAATATTCAAAACAACCTTTGGGAATTTTGTTAACCCTATGAACGTTTCATGAGGGTGAAAGATAAATGAAAGTGAAATTACAGAAATGTAATTTTATCTTACTATAGATTCATTGAACACTAAAATTTGCACCTTCACAATGGGTTAAAAAGGAAAATGCATTTTACAATGTTCAGGGCAATTCCTCCTGAGTATGCCAATACCCATTTTGTCACTGTACCCTTCTGTACGGGCACAGGGGGGCACTTGGAATGGAAAGAGCGTTGTTTCGTTTTTGGAGGGCAAATATGGCTGAAAAAGTTTTCATGTGTCAGGATGCATTTGGAGAGCCATAATGGTACCAAAACAGAGGAAAGCCCCAACAAGAGACACCATTTTGAAAAGTACACCCCTTGGAGAGTTTAGCAAGGTGTAATTTGTTTATTTGCCCCAACAGGTGTTTGATTCAATTAGGCCCCAAAAGGGAAAAAAGGTGAAAATTTTCTCAAAAAAGTCACTTTTACCCCAAATTTTTGTAAGCCACAAGGGATAAAAGATGAAATACCCCCCATAAATGTGTAGAACTATTTCTCCTAAGCACAGAACTGCACCACTTTTGCATATAAAGTGTTGTATGGGTACGCAGTGAAGCTCAGAAGGGAAAGAGGGGCTTTGGCCTTTTAGAAGCCAGATTTGACAATCATCCTTTACATGTGTCAGGATGCATTTGGAGAGCCCTAGTGGTACCAAAACAGAGGGGAACCCCAACAAGTGTCACCATTTTGGAAAGTGCACCCTTTGGAGAATTTAGCAAGGTGTAATATGTGTATTTTCCCCTACAGGTGTTTGCTTCAAATAGGTCCCTAAAAGGAAAAAGGTGAACATTTTCCCAAAAAAGTCACTTTTACGGCTAATTTTTGTATCCCATAAGGCATTAAAGATGAAACAACCCCAAAAAAATGTGTACTAGCATTTCTCCCGAGTATAAAATTGCCCCACACATGCAAATAAAATGTTGTATGGGTACGCAGTGAAGCTCAGAAGGGAAAGTACACTGGGGCAGGGTCTGGCAGGCTATATACACTGGGGCAGGGTCTGGCAGGCTATATACACTGGGGCAGGGTCCGGCAGGCTATATACTGGGGAGGCTGTGACCAATGCATTTCCCACCCTCGGCTTATACTCGAGTCAATAGGTTTTCCCAGTATTTTGTGGTAAAATTTGGGGCCTCGGCTTATACTCGGGTCGGCTTATACTGGAGTATATACGGTATGTTTTCCAAATTCAAAATTTTCTACTTTTTGGAAAGTTGGTCATATAACTAAAATAACTTGATAACTAACATTTTCCATATGTCTGCTTTAACTTGGCATCATTTTTCAAAAATCTTTTCCTTTTTTTAGGATGTTAGGAGGCTTATAACTTTAGGTGCAATTTTTCAGATTTTCACAAAAATCATCAAAACCTACTTTTGGAGGGCCAATTTAGTTAGTTATAAGTGACTTTATAAGGCCCACATGACAGAAAACCCCCACAAATGACACCATTTTAGAAACTACACCCCTCAAAATATTCAAAACAACCTTTGGGAATTTTGTTAACCCTATGAGCGTTTCATGAGGGTGAAAGATAAATGAAAGTGAAATTAGAGAAATGTAATTTTATCTTACTATAGATTCATTGAACACTAAAATTTGCACCTTCACAATGGGTTAAAAAGGAAAATGCATTTTACAATGTTTAGGGCAATTCCTCATGAGTATGCCAATACCCATTTTGTCACTGTACCCTGCTGTACGGGCACAGGGGGGCACTTGGAATGGAAAGAGCGCTGTTTCGTTTTTGGAGGGCAAATATGGCTGAAAAAGTTTTCATGTGACAGGATGCATTTGGAGAGCCATAATGGTACCAAAACAGAGGAAAGCCCCAACATGAGACACCATTTTGGAAAGCACACCCCTTGGAGAGTTTAGCAAGGTGTAATTTGTGTATTTGCCCAACAGGTGTTTGATTCAATTAGGCCCCAAAAGGGAAAAAAGGTGAACATTTTCTCAAAAAAGTCACTTTTACCCCAAATTTTTGTAAACCACAAGGGATAAAAGATGAAACAACCCCCATAAATGTGTAAAACTATTTCTCCTAAGCACAGAACTGCACCACTTTTGCATATAAAGTGTTGTATGGGCACACAGTAGGGCTCAGAAGGGAAAGAGGGGCTTTGGCCTTTTAGAAGCCAGATTTGACAATCATCCTTTACATGTGTCAGGATGCATTTGGAAAGCCCTAATGGTACCAAAACAGAGGAGAACCCCAACAAGTGTCACCATTTTGGAAAGTGCACCCTTTGGAGAATTTAGCAAGGTGTAATATGTGTATTTTCCCCTACAGGTGTTTGCTTAAATTAGGTCCCTAAAAGGAAAAAGATGAACATTTTCCCATAAAAGTCACTTTTATGGCTAATTTTTGTATCCCATAAGGCATTAAAGATGAAACAACCCCAAAAAATGTGTACTAGCATTTCTCCCGAGTATAAAATTGCCCCACACATGCAAATAAAATGTTGTATGGGTACGCAGTGAAGCTCAGAAGGGAAAGAGGGACGTTGGCCTTTTAGAAGCCAAATTTGACAGACATCCTTTACCTGTGTCAGGATGCATTTAGAGAGCCGTAGTGGTATCAAGACAGAGGGGAACCCCAACAAGTATCACCATTTTGGAAAGCACACCCCTTAGAGAATTTAGCAAGGTGTAATATGTGTATTTGTCCGTAAAGGTGTTTGATTTAATTAGGACTTAAATAGGAAAAAGGTAAACATTTTCCTATAAAGGTCATTTTACCCCTAATTTTTTATAGCCACAAGGGATAAAAAAAATTGATAACCCCCCAAAATGTGTAAACCTATTTCTCTCAAGTGTAGAAGTACCCCACATGTGTATATAAAATGTTGTATGGGCGCACAGTAAAAGGAAAGGGGGATGTTTGCCTTTTAGAAGCCAAATTTGACAGAAATGTTTGACATGCATTTGGAGAACCCTAGTGGTATAAAACGGATAAGAATCCGAAAAGTGTCCCTAATTTTTGAATGCACACCCCTTAGAGAATTTTGCAATGTGTTATATATGTATTTGCCCCTACAGGTAAATGATCCAATTAGGCCCTAAACATTAAAAAGGTGAAAATTTTCCTATAAATGTCACTTTACCCCTAATTTTTGTAAGCCACAAGGGATAATATATTAAATAACCCCGAAAAAGGTGTAAAACTATTTCTCCCAAGTGTAGAAGTACCCCACATGTGCATATAAAATACTTTATGGGCGCACAGTAGAGGAAAAGAGGGATGTTTGTCTTTTAGAGGCCAAATTTGACAGAAATCCTTAACATGTGTCAGGATACATTTGGAGAGCCGTAGTGGTACCAAAACAGAGGAAAACCCGAAAAGTGACCCTAATTGTTGAATGTACACCCCTTGGGGAATTTAGCAAGGTGTAATATGTGGTGTAGTGTAATACACGTGGTGAAATGAGCATTTTGAACATACAGGTGGTTTCCAAATATGATGTGCAATGGAGTCCAAGATGGAAATTGCAATTATTTCTGGAACGTTCAGTGCCCGTTATGTGGCGCCCCTTATGAAATAATCGAGGGGTATAGGGAGCAACGGGACATAACAGTTGTTACAATTATTCATTTTACTGAAATGAATTCACAACAGGTTGGGCGTGAATTGTGAATGCGTTGCTTATAAGGAGGTAGTATATATCAAGGGACCAACTAAACTTTTGTCACTCTGGAGGTGTCGCAGGTCTCTTAGTAGTATATAGTGTCCATCCTTAGTATATAGTGTCCATCCTTAGTATATAGTGTCCATCCTAACTCCTCTTTTGGAACAGACTCTTTATTGAGTCCTACCATTAGAAGCAGCAGAATTCACCGGGAAAATGCTGTCCTGGCAAAACACAGGAACATCTAAACCAGAGGTATTGGGGCCCCGTCCTTCTTGTCCCAATATTAGTTTCCTAATATCTTCCTCTTGAAAACGGAGAAATGATACAGCAGGACCTGCACATTGGAACAGCTCGTAAGAGTTGTACAGCATAATCTGTACAATGTGCACGGCCAGCGCTTTTGTACCAAATCTTCGTTTTTCGTAAGGAAATTATCGCCAAGTGTTGCTCTTATTCACCCTAGCGATGCCCATTGTGACAAATACTGCTGCTTTTGGCTGGACCAAATCGACCAGCCAATAGGGGCAAACATGGACAGAGGGGGGAAACAAAACCCCTCTGGACCGCAAGGCACAATTGGTGGCTGTCAGGAACAGCCGCCACCCTGCCCCGATCACCGTGTCTACAGACATGGTGATCGGTATTACTGACGTCATAAGTAAATTCGCTGCTATTGGCTGGTCTGAATTGATGAGCCAATAGCAGCGATCATGTGGGTGCGACGTAACCCTTCTGTTCCATGGGGCAGGATGGATGGCCGTCAGGAACAGCCACCATCTTGCCCGATCACTGTGTCTTAACTGTGTTGGCAAGTCACTACCCGCCGCACCGTTCTATAACAACGCGTGAGCATTATACAGAGCTTTATGGATGAGGGTTATTATTTTAAACTGTAGTCGAAAGGAGACTGGCAGCCAGTGCAGCGACTGGCATGAACTGTAGGCATACATGGTCCCCTTATCAAACGAGCTGTGTCAGGCAGAATTTTGGGTTGTTTTCATGGCTTCCACAACAAACTTGTTAACTTTGTCGCCACCCTGCTGTATAATCCACAAAATATACTGGCAAACTTTTATCATTTACCAATATTATTTCAGCGCTTCTTGCGCATCTGTTTACATTCCCCTCACCCGCCATATCCTAAACTTATAAGAACGCTACTACACTTGATCTTATACAAAAGGTTCTTAGAAGTGCTGTTGGGACGTAGCGGTAGCATGGGTGGGCTTTGGGATTGGCGATAAGCGCTATGGCAGCGGAGACGCTCAGCTTCCGCTGCATGTCATGGCGCTTCTTTGCGATTGTTAACTTCCCATCACTCGCGTCCACTTATCCCACAAACTTATAAGAATCGCTACTACAAACTAACTTGTGTGCAGTGATTGGGACCCCAGATTGACCCTGGGTGTGTATATCTGCCGACGCCGAGAATTGCGGACCTAACCTCGGTCCAGGTCTCAAAGGTCTAGTATACCTCCTCCTCCTCCCACCCCTCCTCCACCTCCTCCTCCTCCGAATTACCATCCGTGGCCATGGCGCCATCAGTCGGTAGCTCTAGGCACAGCAGCAGTGCCATCACTAAGCGACAGCAGGCGGTGCTCAAACTGCTGAGCCTAGGCGATAAAAGGCACACCGCCCAAGAGCTATTACAGGGCATTCCACATCAAACTTGTTAACTTTGTCGCCACCCTGCTGTGTAATCCACAAAATATACTTGCAAACTTTTATCATTTACCAATATTATTTCAGCGCTTCTTGCGCATCTGTTTACATTCCCCTCACCCGCCATATCCTAAACTTATAAGAACGCTACTACACTTGATCTTATACATAAGGTTCTTAGAAGTGCTGTTTGGGGAGTAGCCTAGAGACAGGGGCTTGGATTGGCGAAAGCTCACCTGGCAGCGGAGCGCCAGCTCCATGCGCATCATGCGCTTCTTGCGCATCTGTTTACATTCCCCTCACCCGCCATATCCCAAATTTATAAGAACGCTACTACACTTGATCTTATACAAAAGGTTCTTAGAAGTGCTGTTTGGGGAGTAGCCTAGAGACAGGGGCTTGGATTGGCGAAAGCTCGCCTGGCAGCGGAGCGCCAGCTCCATGCCAAGATCCAACTAACATAGTTTTAACTGCCTCCATACATGGTCCCCTTATCAAACGAGCTGTGTCAGGCAGAATTTTGGGTTGTTTTCATGGCTTCCATGTTAACTTTGTCGCCACCCTGCTGTGTAATTCACAAAATATACTGGCAAACTTTTATCATGTACCGATATTATTTGAGCGCTTCTTGCTCACCTCCTTTGGTTCCTCTCTGCCACCCATTGGTTTGAAGCCTGAGTCCATTTAGAGTATGTCGCCATGCCACTCTCTAGCCTGCCGCTGCTGCCGCTGCCACACACACACATGCATACAGTATATACAGCATACACACACATGCATACAGTATATACAGCATACACACACACATGCATACAGTATATGCAGCATACACACACACATGCATACAGTATATGCAGCATACACACACATACATACAGTATATGCAGCATACACACACATACATACAGTATATGCAGCATACACACATGCATACAGTATATACGGCATACACACATGCATACAGTATATGCAGCATACACACACATACAGTATAGGCAGCATACACACACATACAGTACAGGCAGCATACACACATATACAGTATAGGCAGCATACACACATATAGTATAGGCAGCATACACACATATACAGTATAGGCAGCATACACACATATACAGTATAGGCAGCATATACACATATACAGTATAGGCAGCATATACACATATACAGTATATGCTGCATATTCACACATACAGTATATACAGCATATACACAGGATATATACACACAATAAATGCAGCATATACATACACATATGCACCATACAAAAAAACACACATACAGCATCATACACACAAACATATATATATATATATATATATATATATATATATATATATATATATGCATATATAAACGTATGTACACAGAAACATGTAAATAATAGTACTTTTTTGATGTCCGGCGTGGTGGCTGTGCGGGTCAGCCGGCAGGTGGTAAGTTTGATGGTCGGTAAGATCGGTGGGCGGGCGGACGGTAAATTCAGTGGGTAGGAGGTCTGCTGGGTGGCAAGTTCAGTGGGCGGGCGAGTGTGCAGGAAGTTCGGTCGACGCGCACGGGCAGAAAGTTCAGTGGGCGGGCGGTCGACACGCGCGGGAAGAGCTGTGAGCGGGCCGGAGCAAGGGAAGTTTGGTGGGCGGTTCGTTTTGCGGACGGGCAGGCTTGTCAGTCACTCGGTGGGTAGGTGGTCCGTCCTCTGTGTCGGCCGGCGGATGAGACGCAATGGGCGGGTCAGGCACATAAGGCTATGAGCTCGGCAGGGACACAGAAGGAGGGGTCCGGGGGCATGGTATCTTAAAATTATGATTCAGCCTATCCAGGCAGAATCTACCTCTGCACAATTACCTAATTGTATGTGTAGTGTCCTACACAGGAGCTGATCAGACTCTCTATGAGGGGAATACATATAAGGGGCTTATTCGCAACAACTCCTCTGCCTTGCATTGGCAGGGATGTTGCGCATCACATGCAGGATATCGAGGCACAATCTTAGTGATTCGCAGCAGCTGTGTATTCCGCTTGGACAATGCACTTTCAGTGAACTCCTAGGACCAGGTAAGTAAATGTGCCCCATTGTATCTATTACATAGGATTCAATTGGACAACTGGTCCCGGGCCGCAGCCTTTAACTTAAAAAGAAACACTCATCGCTTATCTCCGTCTTCTTCTCCCCGCAGCTTCATCTAGTTCTCCTTCTGTCAAAGCGAGCAGAGGCTTGTCTATGTGCCCTGGCAAAGCACACACACTATGACGTGGCGGTGATGTGACGGTGCCGTGGCTGTGTGACGCCATAGTGTGTGAACAAAGGGAGGGGCATAGACAAGGGGAGAAGCCAAAGGCAAGTATAGAGTGTTTTTATTTTAACCCCTTAACGCTCTGCGCCGTAGCTCTACGGCGCAGAGGTATAAGGGATATATGAAGAGGGATCACGGGCTGCATTTTGCACAAAACCCCCACCGCTAATAACCTAATAACCCTCTCAACGCCGCCGGCGACTTTGCCGGGCGGCGCCATCTTTTTTCCGATAGCCGTGCCCCCGAACGTCATCGGGGGGCGGCGATCAGTTGCCATGGTAGCCTCGGGTCTTCTTTTGACACGAGGCTACATGGCTTATGCAGGTTCGTTACAATGAGCCAGTGGCTCATTGTAATGTTTGACCTGCAAAAATGCCATATATTGCAATACTGTAGTATTGCAGTATATGGTAGGAGCGATATGACCATCTAGGGTTAATATACCCTAGATGGTCTAAAAAATAGTGAAAAAAAAAAGAAAAAAAAAAGTTTAAAAAAGAAAAAAAATTAATAAAATATTAAAAGTTCAAATCACCCCCCTTTCCCTAGAACGGTTATAAAACATAATAAACAGTAAAAATCACAAATATATTAGGTATCGCCGCGTCCCAAAATGCCCGATCTATCAAAATATAAAAACGGTTAAGGGGGCGGCGGTGACCTCCGAGGCGGGAAATGGCGCCCAAATGTCCGAAATGCGACTTTTACACCTTTTTACATAACATAAAAAATGAAATAAAAAATGATCAAAATGTCGCACAGACCTCAAAATGGTAGCAATGAAAATAGGGAAAGTAAAATTTGTTACGCACAAAATAAGCCCTCACACAGGTCTGTACACGTAAAAATGAAAAAGTTATGGATTTTTGAAGTTGGAGAGTGAGAAATGAGCCGGAAAACCCTCCGTCCTTAAGGGGTTAATGACGGCATTCACACTCTATATCAGCATTTGCTTGCCATTTGTTGTATCTACCTGCTGTTAAAGGGATTTTCTAAAGCTATAACTATTGAGTAACAAGTCTAAGTGGAACTCCTCAATATCAGATCCTTTCCAATGTGACACCAACACCTTCATGAATACTCTGTTCTCAGCAGTTGATCAAAAGAGAATGGAACAAGACATTCTACACTCGTGAGAAACTGTTTTACACCTTTTTCAGGGTTATTTCATATATTATCCCTTGTGGCTTACAAAAATTAGGGGTAAAAGTGACATTTATAGGAAAATTTTCACCTTTTTAATTTTTAGGGCCTAATTGGATCATTCACCTGTAAGGGCAAATACATATATTACACATTGCAAAATTCTGTAAGGGGTGTGCATTCAAAAATTAGGGTCACTTTTCGGATTCTTATCTATTTTATACCACTAGGGGTCTCCAAATGCATGTAAAACATTTCTTTCAAATTTAGCTTCTAAAAGGCAAACATCCCTCTTTCCTTCTCTTGTGCGCCCATAAAACATTTTATATACACATGTGGGGTACTTCTACACTCGAGAGAAATAGGTTTACACATTTTGGGGGGTTATTACATTTTTTTTTTATCCCTTGTGGCTATAAAAAAGTAGGCGTAAAATGACCTTTATAGAAAATTTTCACCTTTTTCCTTTTTAAGTCCTAATTAAATTGAACACCTTTACGGACAAATACACATATCATACCTTGCTCAATTCTCTAAGGGGTGTGCTTTCCAAAATGGTGACACTTGTTGGATGTCTTGGTGACACTTGTTGGATGTCTGTCAAATTTGCCTTTAAAAGGCCAACACACCTCTTTCCCTTCTGAGCTTCACTGCGTACCCATACAACATTTTATTTGCATGTATGGGGCAATTGTATACTCGAGAGAAATGCTAGTACACATTTTTTGGGGTCGTTTCATCTTTAATGCCTTATGGGATACAAAAATTACCCGTAAGTTACTTTTTAGGGCAAATTTTCATCTTTTTCCTTTTAGGGACCTAATTGAAGCCTGTAGGGGCAAATACACATATTACACCTTGCTAAATTCTCCAAAGGGTGCACTTTCCAAAATGGTGACACTTGTTGGGGTTCCCCTCTGTTTTGGTACCACTAGGGCTCTCCAAATGCATCCTTTACATGTGTCAGGATGCATTTGGAGAGCCCTAGTGGTACTCTCCCAATTACAGAGACCCCCCCACATGTGGCTGTTACTTGTTTTATGGGCGCACAGCGAGGCGCAGAAGGGAGGGCCCACAGCTGCCAGGATTTAAGTTTTCTCATTGGCTCCTTTTTCAATTCTGTACTGGATTTTTTTCCTTTTTTGGGTTGGTGTTCAGCAAATAGCCTAATAATTATGTTATCATTATTCTATGGGTCAATACAATTACGGGGATACCATACTTGTATATTTTTTCTTACGTTTTAATAAATTTGTCAAATAAACCCCTAATGTGGGGAAAAATCTTTTTTTGCTTCACCCTCTTCCAAGTAGCATAACATTTTTACTTTTTAAATTTAACAGGTTAAACACCTGTGATCGGCTCTGACCTCGGGTGTTACACTTGGGTGTTAAGTCACTGCGCTCAGCCTCCGATCGCTAAGAGGTTAATAAGTAATTATATTATGATCACTATTTTATTGTCTTTCCATTGATATTTTGGAGTAGTTCTGCATTGTTAGAAATTACACAATTATTGTCAGAACCTGTCCAGCAACCACGCAATCACAACCAGGCTTGGCACTAGCTATCATACTAGTAAAGTGGTGGTAAACTCACCCTGTGAAGTCCCTGCAGGCTAAGGCCCTGCCTGCACCAGATAAGCCGCCCTGACAAGGGCGAACCTGCTATCAGGAACCTAACTAAGGTCCCTGAGTTACCCTACAAGGTGACAGGAAGACATAGTTCATCTGGCAGCTACTGGATGGTGGGGTGGACAAGTAACGGAATACAGATGTAGACCAGAGTACATACTGGCGCACAGAAACCAACACAAGTCTGAGACAGGAAAGTGGGGTCCCATTGGGCAATAAAAGTCACTGAGGGACGAACAGATACAGGAAGACAAGTGGAGTCAAACAAACTGGGTCAAAACCAAGATGGTGGCAAAGCTACAGAATTGTATAGCAAATATAATGGTTAGTAGGAAAAGCAGAAGTCAATACACATAATAGCAAACAATACAATAGCAAGAGCACTAGAGTACACAGGAGACTGAATAACCAGCACCTAGTAAAGGGACTGGGCAGAATATAAGGGATTAATGGACACTAACTCCAGCACTGACTGGCTCAGCCGTCCATCACTCAAACCGCAGCTGCCAACAAAACGAGCTCAAAGACACACTCAGCTTTCCCAAAGACTAGAAAGAGAGATTTCTATCACAGGCAGCTCTGGGTGTGGTTTTCAGGCACAGAAGCCTTAAAACTGATCCCATCAGAACAATTTGCGAGTTTTGTAAAATAATTCAATCTTTTAGAGACTGGACCATAAAATACCAAAACGTACAGGACTTAGGGTGATGCCACACGTGGCAATTTTAGTCCATTTTAGAGCATGTGTTTATAGTCAGTTTTACAGACTGAAAACGCATGCTTTAAAATGGACCAAAAACATCTTTGCACAGTGAGCCCTGATCCTCCACACTGTCCGGGTTACATGGTAATTGTATTCACAGATCAGGGTTTATTGCTTATGTGACTGTTGATGTTCATAGGAGCTCTACATTTTTCTGCTATCTGTATATGCTCTTTTGCTTCATTGCACATTAGCATTGCCTCCACATTTTTCACCATCAGCCAATTTACCTGCTCTGTGTGTTTTTTGCATTCTTATATTTCATATATTTTTACAGGACAGTGTTCGGAACAGGGCTCTATAGGAGGACATTGGCATTATCAGGTGCCTTGGTCTCTCTTGTGTTTCTTATAATAGGGCAACAGTTTGCCTTTTCCCCTTTTTTAATAGTTTTTATGTTGTTTTGTCTGGTTAGTTATCATATATGTGAGATTTATTAATAAAGATTTATTCTTTTTCTACTTGACAAATGGTTTTGTGTAGATTTTTTTTTGTGTAGTTGTTTTCTCATGTGTGTAGCGATTCACATCTATTATTGCATGTCTTGGTCCCACTCTCCAGTGTTAATTATAAGATAAAGTACAATATAGGGAATGAATATTTATTCCCATAGTGGCCATTGTTAAACAACAAAATAATACTTCTTATTATCATCATTATTATTTTTGTCTTTTGATTCCTCATCACTCTACTGTATTTCAATATGATGTCATTTCAATTTATCATGCTTTCAACCTTGTATTTGTGGCATCTGCCCGATGGAAGTTTACAGTGCAACCAACTTTATTGCTTTCAGCATCACTTTACTGTCATTGATATGTAAGTGTAGTCTGCATTGATTCTGAAAATGAATTTCTGATGCTGTTTGACCTTTTTGGTCTCATATATATATATATATATATATATATATATATATATTTTTTTTTAGCTAATAGCACTGTATACAGGTCGCTCCATAGGCACGACTTTGTTTGCTTTGGCGGCCAAGGTGAGCTACAGGGTTGGGAGGCAGAACCATGGTCAGGGACAGGCAAGAGGTCGAGGCAGGCAACATAGGCTCAACATCAAAGGCAAAGCAGAAGGTCAGTGCAGGCAGCAAAGGAGTGTAGTCAGGGACAGAACTGGGATCACAACTGGAATTCAAAACACGAGCACAGGGCATCAGGATTAAACTTTTCTCAGAAGCATGAGACACAAAGATCCAGAAGGGCACGCGTTCCCTAGGAAGTGGGGATGAGCACGGTGGAGCAAGGTGATTCTCGCTGGAACGCGGTGAGGTGAGAGAACCTGCTGGCGCAAGGGGGTACAGAGAGACACACAGGTGCGCTTATAACCCAGGACATAGGTCGCAGGAGCACCCGTGACAGTCTGTGGTTTAATATGGGGCACTACTAGAATGTGGTTGTTGTATATTGGACAACAAAGGGTGACGTTGGCTTTTCTAGCCATTTACATGCCGACTTCCGGTCAGTGGCCAGCGAACATTATTGTAGGAATAACGCACATCCAGTCTTTTGAATCTTGCCCCTCCCGTTCTTTGCTCTGTCGCCCATCATGGCGAATGTCACTATGTAAGGTTTGTTCACAAGGTACTTTATTACCCCTAACTAAGCCTGAATGCCAGGTTATACATGTGGGGTGTAACACCCCACCCAATCTGTGGCTCATTTGGGCCATTATTATTTTTGGTATTGTACTGAATGCCGATTTATAACATGTAGTCTATATTTTTAGCAGATACAGTTTATATCATTGGTTATATTTAAGATAACATTTAGTCACAGTAAGTGACCTCTTGTTATTATTATTGGTATTGAACTTTTTCCCATATTGTTGTATACTCTGTATTTTTAATTATCTGCCTTACACTCTATTTGGACCATTGTGAGTAGGTTGATGGTTGTAAGGTTTCTGGGTTTTTATTATTATTTATTATTGTTTTGAAATTTGCTTGTTTCTTGCACCTAGGTTCTAAGAGACATAACATTTTTATTTCTTTGTTTACAGAACAGTTTAAGGGCTTTTTTTAACTTTTGCTTTATATTGATATCATGTCATGGTAATTGTTACTTTCTTATCACTTTTTATTCTGTTTTATGAGATTAGATGTGAAAATGTATGCAGTGTTTTTCTGCTCATTTTCACTTTTTTACTTTTTTTAATGGGGCATTACGTGACATTTATTCATTTTTAATTTTTTTTTTTTGGCACTTTTTTTACTGATTTATTTTGTCTAAGTGTGGGACAGTTTAACCCAGGAAGAGGTGCGGCGCTGCCTCACAACCAATAAGATAGATAAATCACCGGGGCTAGATGGCATACACCCCCGTGTTCTGCATGAACTATGTACCGTGATAGACAGACCGTTATTTTTAATATTTGAAGATTCACTGAGGACTGGTTATGTTTAAGGGGTTTGATAGAGATGCTATCCTGGAGTATCTCACTGTGCACAACCTTATAACCCAGCGTCAGCATGGGTTTATGAGAGATCGCTCCTGTCAGACTAATCTGATTGGTTTCTACAAGGAGGTAAGTTCAAGACTGGATCTGGGGGACGCTGTGGATCTTGTATATCTAGACTTTTCAAAGGCATTTGACACCGTGAGACATAAAAGGTTGGTATATAAAATGAGACTACTGGGAATAGGGGAAAATCTGTGTATTTGGGTAAGTAATTGGCTTAGTGATAGAAAACAGAGGGTCGTCATTAATGGCACATTCTCAGATTGGGTTGACGTTACCAGTGGAGTGCCACAGGGGTCACTATTGGGGCCACTTCTTTTTAATATTTTTATTAATTACCTTGTAGTGGGTTTACACAGTCAAGTTTCAATATTTGCAGATGATTCTAAGCTGTGTAAAGTAATAAATACTGAGGTAGATAGTTTAGCATTACAGAGAGATTTGCGGAAGCTTGAGGAGTGGGCAGAGAAATGGTTGATGAGGTTTAATGTAGATAAATGTAAAGTTATGCACTTGGGCCAGGGAAACAAAACATATAATTATGTTCTAAACAGTCAATTACTTAGTAAAACTGGAGCTGAAAAGGACTTGGGGTATTGGTGGATGGTAAACTTAAATTTAGTGACCAGAGACAGGTGGCTGCTGCTAAAGCAAATAAAATTATGGGATGTATCAAGAGAGGAATAGATTCTCATGATAAAGGCATAGTTTTGCCCTTATACAAATCCCTGGTCAAACCACACATGGAATATTGTGTACAGTTTTGGGCACCAGTGTATAAAAAGGATATAGTAGAGCTGGAACGGGTGCAGAGGAGAGCAACCAGGATTATTAGGGGAATGGGGGGATTAGAATACACTGACGGATTACAAAATTTGGGATTATTCAGTTTAGAAAAAATGAGGGGAGACCTCATTACAATTTACAAATACCTGAACGGACAGTACAAGGATCTCTCGAAAGACCTTTTTATACCTCGGCCTGTGACCAGGACAAGGGGGCATCCTCTGCGCCTGGAGGAAAGGCGATTTTACCATCAACATAGACAAAGGTTCTTTACTGTAAGAGCAGTGAGACTATGGAACTCTGCCGCAGGAGGTTGTTATGGCGGACTCTATGTACATGTTCAAGAGAGGCCTTGATGCCTTTCTGGAGAGAAAAAATATCACAGGTTATTTAATTCTTAAAGGTTGGACCTGATGGCCTTGTGTCTTTTTCCAGCCTTATATACTATGATACTATATGGCATTAGTCAGCATTCTGAAAAGGTTAATAGGCACACTGTTAGATCGTGCTGAAAGCTTGATGATTTTATTGTACAGGTAGTTATGAACAAAGTGATACCTTATATATACAGTTTTTGTGATGATTTTCACTTTTTAATTATATATTATATTTTATTATATATTAATATTATTTTTTATTGTATTGATTTATTTGTAAAAAAAATAATATACAGGCCACACTCATGTTTTAATAATGTGCCTGGTTAAACAACTAGAATCAAGGCTAAAGATTATGGCCAAAGTGTAAGAAGGCCTACATATTGGTTTTGAGTAGGCTGACAGTACAAAAATGCAAAAATGACAAAGGCTGCAGCTGGAAGAAATTAATTGGCTAGTGCTGTTTCAGCCAATAAATTGTTTGTGTTACAGAAATGTAGGCCCGTGAGCTAGTCCCACAAACGGCGACTAGACTTCTACTGACAAAGTCACAGTGCAATGAGGCACGGTGCATGAACTGTGTGTCACCACTCCATAAATGTGTCAACCGGCAGGTCACTTTCAGTGGACCGCAATGGGGTTGACCACATGCCAACCTATTACAATTGCACATGGTCTTTTTTGACACATATTTCTTCATTAAGAAAAAATGAAGTTAATGAGGTATGTACCGTATATATACGAGTATAAGCCGACCCGAGTATAAGCCGAGACCCCTAATTTCAACACAAAAAACTGGGAAAACCTATTGACTCGAGTATAAGCCGAGGGTGGGAAGTGCATTGGTTACAGCCTCCCAGTATATAGTCTGCCAGCCCCTGTAGCATACAGCCTGCCCAACCCCTGTAGTAGGAAAAAAAATAACACTGTACTCATCTTTCCGACGTCCCCCATAGGTCCTCTTCTGTCTCAGACTGTCTCAGACAGAAGAGGTCCTACGGCTGACGTCAGAAAAGTGAGTTTTGTTTTTAGTTGACTCGAGTATAAGCCGAGTTAGGGTTTTTGAGCACAAATTTTGTGCTGAAAAACTAGGCTTATACTCGAGTATATAAGGTAAATACTGAATAGCAATTGAAAAGCAAATATATGATATCTAAGATATCTAATATAAGCCCACTATGATAAAACATAATAGTATGGTGATATCCGAGGTGCTGAGAAGGAGTAAACATGCACGTGATAATAGTGAACAATTAAAGCAAACCAACCCCTATATAGCAAACAGTATTACGATCTTAAAAGTAGCCCTACATATATATCATGTAAACACACAAACATTTAAAAAATGACACAATATTACAAATTACAAGAATATCATGTAGGTGTCATATATATAAATTAATTGTATACATGTTACCAGATGTATATATATATAAAGTTCATTTCTTTTTTGTCCGAAAACAAAACTAATCTTCATCATCAGTTATGAGGTTGATGGGGTGTCACAGACATTTGGCTTGTGGAACAAATGCATCAGTGGGGGATCTCAGTCATATGTGTACATATATGGTTTAGAATAGCGTGTTTAAATGTCGAGTGCATGGTTCTTAAAGGCCATCTATCACCAGGATCAAAGATTGTAAGCCAAGCACAATGACATACTGCTGTGTGCCCCATCTGGCAGGGTCCACTTTTCTTTAATCTTCTTATGTCCTTGTTTTTAAGAATTTTAACAATTATGTAAATTAGCCTATGGAGCATTTGCATAATTGTATAATCTTTTTTTGGAGAAACCAGGGAATAAGAAGCTTAAAGAATAGCAGAGAAGGTACACACAAGTATGTCAGTGAGCTTGGTTTACAATCCTTGATCCCAGTGGTAGATGTTCTTTAAATTGTTGTGCCTTTCTTTCTGTTCTTTTTTTGGAACAGTCTTATGTGTTCTGGGTAAGCTGCAGGCCAATGTTTACATATATATATATATATATATATATATATAACGATATTCATATTCTCATACTATCTATCTAAATATATAACTCTATCTCTCTCTCATATCTATATCATTATATATAATTTATCCTGCTGCTTATAGTTCATAAGACGTAGGTTCAAATGTTAATTTCCATGTCCAACTGCTGATCTAGAATACACATTTACAAAACACAGTATACAATAGACAGGATATATTGATGTGATCAGTTTTCTTTAATATTCCTGCTAATTATTTTCAGCAATGGGAAATGTTAGTGTGAAAGTGAATATCACAAGCACAGATGGTAAGCTCTTATTTATATTGTGTGGATTCTCTTCTTAACCCTGAGGACTACATTGTTTATTTCCTACAGCCTCCATATGATGCTGTGCATATTGCATCATAGCCCCTGGGTTGTGCTTCATGATAGAGTACTATTGAAAACATCTTAGATTAGTGTGCAGATGGAATAGTTCTGTGAAACTGTAGCCTCATTTTAGTTAACGTACCCATGGGTTTTTATCTTTCTTTTCTTGTTTTTAAATATCAAAAATATAAATTTAAAAAGATGTTGAAGATTATTTTGAGAAACAGAGACAAAAAAATATATAATTGTTTTTGTTTTGTAATATGTTGATATGTAAAGACCATTTTTTTCATGTAATTATTTTGATCAGATGAAATACAAAACTAAATTATTGAGCAAAACAGCTTATTATGCTGCTTTTTGAAAACTATGTGGAGAATAATTTCTCCCCATAAGTATTATCGATTCTCAATGGCACATTTTTTGTTAACAACAAAATATATTGCTTTTTTTTACTGGATAACAGACATAGTGGACAACATGCATTTGCTTTACTTTCAGTGTATCAGCACGACCATGAATGCTTGTTTCTAAAAACAGGCTAATTTGTTTCTCAGCAAGCAGCTTCTATTTAAAAGATTTGATATGATTTCTTAATAGGTTAAAGCAATCTAGCTCTAAAGTTAAGGCACTGTTTATTTTCTATGTTGTCCATACATTGCAATCATTTACACAATGGCTGCAACCTACCGTAGAAATAAAATATCCAGTCTCCCGGAATTCCCTTAGCTGGGTCATAAGCACTTTATACCTATTTTGTTTGACTTATTCCATTATTACTAATTTTTTTAATTTGTGACTGGTAATGAAAGCTATGTTTTAGTCCTAAAACCCACAAGCAATACTGATGCAACTAACATATCAAATTTGCATAGTGTGTTTGCTGGAATGTTCGTCCCGAACACTCAAAGAACTGAACTGACATGCATCAGATTTACTTGTGAGTTTTAGGCCTTAATAAAATCATACCCTCGCACTACTCAGTGATCCCAACCTACCATAGAAATATTGTAAGTAGAAAAGGTGCACATCAACAGGCACAGAAATAACCCCAGTGCAGAATATAGGGAAACAGGAAAGGTATGCACAGGAAGTTCACCAGGTATGTGTTTGTACTGTGGGTGGTTAATCGCGTGGTAAATATCAAGAAGTTGTAGTTTTCCTCAATTGGACAAGAGTGCATTGGTAAAAACTGCACTTTTGTGGAGTCAGGTATTAAGTAAGCAGATAAAGGAGAGCTTCAGGCTGGTAATTCTTTTAGATCATAGTTTTGCATTTGTACCTTGAACAGAATAAACAGTCGGTAGCCAATATAAGTCCAACTTTTTCTGTATGTTTTTGGAACTTTTCTTGGCTTTCTTGCTGGTCAGATATATCTTTTCTTTATTGATACATGTGGCATTTGGTCTGTAATGAATTTGCAACTTTGAAAAAAAAAAGTCTGAAAAAGGCTCCAAAAGTTGCAAATAGTTCCCCAGCTAATTTCTACGCCTGGTCAGGGGCAGTCGAAAATTTGAGCAAACATTTGTGACTTTTCTGTGTCTTTCACATCTAGATTTAGGTGATAACTCAGGGAAAACTGCAGAAAGCTAGACAATGGCAAACTTTGAATGGAGACAGGTTTAGGCGCAAAAAAACAAAAATTGCAAGTGAGCACAAGAAACCTGAATAATTTCTCAAAATTTCTCAAAAATTTAAAAACACTGCAAGCCAAAAGTTTGATACATGTTCACCCAAGAATTTTCTGTTTTGACTTCAGACATGCACCTGTATTCTTGCATAAGGTTTTAGTATATGTTGTGTAGTCAATTTAGAGATTGAGAAATGTGAGTTTTTCTTTATCCACTCTACACCTTATTAGAGAGGCTATGTTTACTGCCATTATGGTATGCGTTATGACGTCGGTGAATAAAGTAAAAATGTGGACTTCCTATGGTTGGAGATAAAGAAGGGTGGATAATAAAAATGAATTGGAGTTTGTTATAAGGCTCCAATTATAATGGAGGCTGAAGAGAAATAGGTCAAATAGATGCAGCCTATAAACATGGTGAAGTACTCATCATGGGGGACTTCAATTACCCTAATATAGACTAGGTGGCAGAAACTTACAAGTCCATCAAAAGAAACAGGTTTTTGTTAACAACAAAAGACAATTACCTGTCACAACTAGTCCTGGAGCCAACAGGGGGAATGGGCACTGCTGAACCTTATCCTAACCAACAGACCTGAGTATGAAATGATAGGTTGGGAGGAATCTGGGTAATAGTAACCACAATATCATTAATTTTATATTATGCTTTACTAGGATGCATAGCAGAGGGCCAATGAACACTAAAATTTTCAGCAATTAAGGGAGGACCTTAAAGGCCCAAACTAGGAAACTGTTCTCAAAAAAGCCCCCAAAAAATGGGTCCGTTTCACAAATATTCTAAACAGATAAGGAAAGGAAAACCATATACTATATGGAAAAAAGGAAAAGAGAACCACCAGATCTGAGGACTTTGAAATCAGAAAAATGGTTTCAAATTAATTGGCAGAACTAAAGAACTTACAAAACCTACAGCTACTTTCTATAAACAATTAATAGATGCCCAGCCTTCACCCTTTGAAGGCCCTTTGCTAGAGGACTGTCACTTTAAAGAATATTTATAGAACAAGGCATACTGCACACTCAGTAGAGGTGGTGCTCAATGTGGGATTCTCACTCCAGTAGCATTAACAAGGCTTACACCAATGTCTGTGTTTTCTTCTCCTTATTTACATAGATGCAGAAGAAACTTCAGAATTCACCATAGTATGTAGAAAATTATTCACATATAGTACACAGATCACAACTGGTATGATGTTTTGGTCATCTTGACCTTTGTCAAGTTTAGAAATTAAATATAGAGAGTAAAGAAGCTGCGAGAAAGGTCCTTTCTAGAGATGAGCGAACATACTCGTCCGAGCTTGATGCTCATTCGAGCATTAGCATACTCGCAAATGCTCGGTACTCGGATGAGTATTTCGCCCGCTCGAGAAAATGTCATCTCGCGGCATTTAGATTTTTGGCGTGCAGAAACAGAGCCAATCACAAGCCAGGAAACTCTGCAGTACATTCAGCATCACGTGGTACACTTACATGTTGATAGCAGTGGTTGGCTGGCCTGATCAAGTGACCCTGGAATAGACTAGCCCCTGCCCGCACTGCTCAGATCATTCTCTGTCTGGATGCCGTTAAGAAGAGAGCTGCTGGTCAGCGATAGCGTTAGGGTGCTAGTAGATTACTTTTAGGCAGGAGTGATTCTACAAGAACCTTACTGTTAGGCAGGAGTTATTCTCCAACAACCTTACTGTTAGTCAGGAGTAATTCTCCAAGAACCCAACAACCCTTGTAAGGGCTACATTAGGATTTTTCAAAAGTTAAAGTGACACACTCAGTCACAGCACAAAATCCTTTTGTGTGCTGTGAGTGTAGGTTAGAAACTAGCCATAGCAATCATCTTCTGTGGTTGCTGTCTGATTTCTTCTGCAAGTTTTGTTCTATAAAAAAGAAAAAAACACAAAAAAAAACAAACAAAAAAAAAATTTAAAAAATGTAAAAAAAAACACAAAAAAACAAAAAAAATTACAGTTTATATTTCTGTTTTGTCTATATAATAGACTCTAATTTTGAAAATGTTGAACACAAGGGCTAGGGGTAGAGGACGAGGGCGTCCAATTACTGCAGGGGTCAAAGGCCGTGGTCCTTGGCTGGGTAAGACACCACCTGCTCATTAGGGAGCAGGGGAACGCCGCAGACCTCCACTCCCTAGCTTCATGTCTCAAGTTACTGGGACTCATGGTATAGCACTGTTGAGGCCAGAACAGTGAGAACAGGTGATGTCGTGGTTTGCGGACAATGCTTCTAGCCATTTGTCCACCAGTCAGTCTTCCACGCAGTCCACCCATGTTACCCAAGTGAGCACTCCTCCAGCTCCTCCACCTCAGCCTCCTTTCCCCCGTCTGCCCCCTCCCAGGAAAATTTAGCATTTGAGCCAGCATACTCTGAGGAACTGTTTTCTGGACCCTTCCCAGAGTCACAAACCACTTCTCAGGTTGCTCTTTCCCGATGCCCAGGTTTTCCACCGGTCGCAGTCTGTGGGTCATGATGACCTTCTTGACATAGTGGAAGAAGTGTGTAATGATGTTTCGGACGATGAGGAGACACGGTTGTCAGATAGTGGTGAAGTTGTTGTCAGGGCAGGAAGTCCGAGGGGGGAGCATACTGAGGAATCAGAGGATGATGAGGTGACAGACCCAAGCTGGGTTGATAGGCCGGGTGTACACAGTCCATGTGAGACAGAGGCGAGTCCTATACAGGTTGGAAGAGGCAGTGGTGGGGCCAGAAGGAAAGGCAGGGCCAGAACTTGTGCATCAGCACCAAATGTTTCACGTAGTGAAGCTCCCGTGGCGAGGGCTAGATTTTCTGAAATCTGGAGGTTCTTTAAAGAAACACTGGATGACCGACGGACTGTGGTGTGCAACCTGTGCCACACCAGGATCAGCAGGGGTTCCACCACCATGTGCAGGCATATGAATGCTAAACACCACACTCAATGGAACCAAGGCCGTTCACCTCCATCCGGGTCCACCACTACTCCTTCCCCTGTGTCATTTGCTGCTTCTGCTAGTCAGCCCCCTGTCCAGGACCCCGGCACAAACACCTCCCAAGCGAAAACCACACCTTCACCTCCACGGTCCCCCACAGCGTCCACCAATGTCTCCATGCGCAGCGTTCAGCTGTCTATACGCAAGAGAAAATACAGTTCCACCCACCCACACGCCCAAGCCCTGAAAGTCCACATCTCCAAATTACTCAGCCTGGAGATGCTGCCCTATAGGATGGTAGAGACCGAGGCCTTTCGCAACCTCATTGCGGCGGCCGCCCCTTGGTATTCGGTCCCCAGCTGCCACTACTTTTCCCGATGTGCCCGTCCCAGCCCTGCACCACCACATGTCAGACAACATCATCCGTGCCCTGACCAACGCCGTTGCTCCAGGCAGGGCAACTATATATCACTGAGGGCACATTGGGTTAATTTGGTGGAGGCTGTGACCGAGTCTGACCCTGGGGCCGCTCATATACTGCCAACGCCGAGGATTGCGGGGCCTACCGAGGTCACGTTCTCTCAGGCCTACTATGCCTCCTTCCACCAAAACTGGTAGTCAGGTCAGTCAGCTTCCTCAAGTCTACAATGAGAAGTGGATGTGGATGTCTGATATCTGTCAGGTGCTGAGTAACTTTGAGGAGTCAACACAGATGGTCAATGGCGATGCCGCCAATATCAGCCTCACCATCCCGCTGCTTGGCCTGTTAAAAAACTCTCTGGTCAGCATGAAGTCGGAAGCTTTGCGCTCATCACAAGAGATGGGGGTAGAATATTCCCTTGTTGATAGACAAAGCACCTTCCGGTCTGTTTTTCAACGCGTTTCAGAGGAGGTGGAGGAGGATGAGGAGGAAGAGGAGGAGAATGTTGTCGAGACAGAAGAGGGGACCATTGCTCAGTCCTTAACTGTTCAGCGTGTGTGGGCAGAAGAAGAGGAGTTGGAGGAGGAGGAAATGGAGAGTCAGGCCAGTGAGGGGAGTGAATTCTTGACCGTTGGGACTAGCGCATATGGCAGATTTCATGCTAGGCTGCCTTTCCTGTGACCCTCGGGTTGAAAGAATTTATTCCAGCACCGATTACTCTCCTCCGGGACCCACAGACTCTCCTGGACCCATGGTACAAGAAAAATCTTTCCACTCTCATCCCTGTAGAGGAAAGGAGTGTGAAAATGCATGAATAGCAGCAGGCCCTGGTGCACAAGCTGAAACAGTATTTCCCTTCTGACAGCGCTAGCGGCAGAGGGTGTACTTCTGCGGGACAAGTAGCGAGGGAGAGTAGGTGAGCAGGCAGCTTGTCCAGCACTGGCAGGGGTACGCTTTACCTGTTTTATATTACTCCAGCAAGACACTGTCACCTGTCCCCAGTCTCGTCAGAGTAGGGCTGATCTTTACAGAAAGATGGTGAGGGAGTATGTAGCTGACCAGTCCATTGTCCTAAATGATCACACAGCTCCCTACAACTACTGGGTTTCAAAGCTGGACATGTGGCCCAAACCGGCGCTGTACGCCTTGTAGGTTCTTGCCTGCCCTGCCGCTAGTGTGTTGTCAGAGCGGGTTTTCAGTCCAGCTGGTGGCATCATCGCCGATAAGCGTACACGCCTGTCGACTGACAGCGCTGACAGGCTGACGCTTATCAAGCCTGGAATTCTCATGATTTCAATTCTCCACCAGGTGAAAGCAGCTCAACCTGAATAATTCTCATGTATGCAACCTCCTCCTCATTCTCCTCCTTTTCCTCCTCTTTGTACAAAAAGCAGAGGCAACTGGCTATTTTTTTGCCAGGGCCAACTGGCTACTCTATGTATTTAACTTTTCTGGAGGACCGCCTACCCGGTCCTCTGTTTTAAACAATTTTTGGGAGTGCCACATACAGGTACTCTATCTATTTAATTTTTCTGGAGGGCCATATACCCGCTCCTCTGTTTTGAAAACTTTTTTGGACTGCCAAATACAGGCACTCTATCTATTTAATTTTTCTGGAGGGCCACCTACCCGCTCCTCTGTTTTGAAAACTTTTTTGGACTGCCACATACAGGTACTATCCAAATTTAATTGTCTCCATTGCTGCCTCCACACGTTGTCTCCATTGCTGCCTCCACACATTGTCTCCATTGCTACCTCCACACGTCGTCTCCATAGCTGCCTCTAAAAGTCGTCCACATATCTACCTCCATACATCGTCCCCTTAGCAAACGAGGTGTGTCAGGCAGAATTTGGGGTTGTTTTAATGGCTTCCACATCAAACTTGTTAACTTTGTTGCCACCCTGCTGTGTTATCCACAAAATATACCGCCAATCTTTTATCTTCGACCGATATTATTTCAGCGCTACTTGCGCATCTGTTTACGTTCTCCTCCCCTGCCATGACCAGGCCAATTACTTATAAGAACAGTACTACACTTGATCTTATACAAAATGTTCTTAGAAATTCTGTTTGTAGCCCCTACCTGCTTTGAAAATTATAATTTTTTCAAAGTAAATGCTTCAGGCCCCCAGGTCCATTTTGGGTGGCGAGAAGCCCAGAGGCAGGGGCTTGGACAGGCGAAAGCTCATCTGACAGCGGACCGCCAGTTCCATCCCAAGATCCAACTAACATTTGAACTGCAGCAACCTTCAACCCACAACCTATAACCTTTTACTTCTAAAATCTATCTTTTCACTCCTATTTTCTCACCACCTTACATTCACCCCGAGTGCCATAACCGTCCCCAATACCTGAACACGTCGTCTCCATAGCAGTCTCCACACGCTGTCTCCATAGCTGCCTCCACACGCCGTCTCCATAGCAGCCTCCACACTTCTTCTCGATAGCAACCTCCACACGTTGTCTTTATAGCAGCCTCCAGACGCCGTATCCATAGCAGCCTCAACACGCCATCTCCATAGTTGCCTCCAAAAGTTGTCTCCATAGCTGCCTCCACATGTCGTTACCTTAGCAAACGAGCTGTGTCAGGCTCACTATTCGGGTGTTTCACCAGATACGTTATGGAACTTGGTCACTATGTCGCCACCATGCTGTGTTATCAACTAAATATACTGTCAACCTTTTGTTCACATAGGAAATCATTTCAGCGAAATACTGATACGCACAGTGCTACACTTTTTCCTCACCAAAAGAAATTTTTTAAATGGGTTTGAAGCCTGAGTCCATTTGGGGTATGTCGCCATGCCACTCTCTAGCCTCTGCATGCCGTCCCCTATAGTGTCAGGGTCAATTTTTGGGTGTTTTAGATGCTATCTCGCCTCTCTCAGTCACTCTGTCATCGCCATGCTGTTGCCCATAATTTTGGCATAATGGTGCGATTATGCAGCCTCAGAGGCATCCAAGCATGCTGCCCCTGCTGTTTCCTGTCCATTTCCGTGGTGTTTCCATAATTTTCTGAGGTTTACAGGTGTTTGGCAAAGCTTCCCTGTGCAGAGCCTTGGTCCACTTGAAAAATGACTTCAATGGGGTTCGTTATTCGAAATGAGCATCGGAAAAAGTTTGACTCGAGTAACGAGCATTCAAGCATTTTAGTGCTCGCTCATCTCTAGTCCTTGCAAACTAATGTGATGTGGCGGTAAGTTCTAGATTGGACCTAGGGGAAACTGGGAATGTTGTCTATCTGGACTTTTCCAAGGCATTTGATACAGTGCTGCATAAAAGGTTGGTACATAAATTGAGACTACTGGGGAAAATCTATGTATTTGGGTAAGCAATTGGCTTAGTGATAGTCATTAATGGCTTATTCTCAGATTGGGTTGTATTTACTATGGGGGGTGCCACAGGGGTCAGTATTGGGGCCACTTCTTTTTATTATTATTAATTATAATTAATAAATAATAATAACAATAATAATAATAACAATAATATTTACTTATGGTGACATCAAATTCTGCAGCACTGTGCAGATTCTGGGGTACATATACAAATTAAATAAGATTAAATATAGATTAAATCAAGATTTTTTTTGTGCAAAAGGTTTTAAAACATACCAAATTTTTTATAGGTTTTATTACCACTGTGATTGTAAAAAGCAAGCTAATACATTTTAGGTGTCATTTGGAGTTCACAGTATAAATTGTAAATACAAAGCCCACAAGAAAATGACTTAAATGTGTTTTTTCAACAATTTCACCACATTTAGAATTTATTACAAGCTTTCCAGTGCACAGCATAAAGTATTAAATACCATCACTAGGAAGGACATTTTTTTTCGTAGAAAACTAGCTCTTTTACAGCTTCATACACAGAAAATAAAAAAGTTAGGGATTTTTGAGGCTGGGGAGAAAAAAATGGAAACTGAAGAATGATAAAGGCCAGTGGCGTTATGGAGTTAAAGATTATTTTCTGCTTCTTTTCTGCCCAGCAATAAGCTGTAGAAGAATTCTGTATGAGTAGAAACCAGTGGTGATTGATGACACTGGACCAGAGAATAAGAAAGACCCCTGTCATCTATGTGGAAGGCTTGAAAGAACGTTGAGCTGTCATATATATTCATAAGAAGTCTATATTCAGTGGCTGAATATAAGATTGTTATCATGATTTGATGAAAACAACATTAAAGGAAACCTACCATGCAGTATGACCTAAACATACCTTGAGACTGCTGTAGCTGCACTGATGCAGGATCATATATTGGTGAATCCCCGTGCTGAGTAGTTTTGCTGATAAAACAGAGATAACATTATGATAATTAAGCTTTCTCCTCCTTTCTGGCTCCTTCAGTGCTTGGCTGCTTGTCTAGCACATGACTGCAGGAGAGAATTACAGTGCCTACAAGTAGTATTCAACCCCCTGCAGATTTAGCAGGTTTGATAAGAAGCAAATAAGTTAGAGCCTTCAAACTTCAAACAAGAGCAGGATTTATTAACAGATGCATAAATCTTACAAACCAAAAAGTTATGTTACTTATATTTTAATAAATTTTAAACATAAAAGTGTAGGTCAATTATTATTCAACCCCTAGGTTTAATATTTTGTGGAATAACCCTTGTTTGCAATTACAGCTAATAATCGTCTAGATCAGGCTGGCACAGGTCTCTGGAGTTATCTTGGCCCACTCCTCCATGCAGATCTTCTCCAAGTTATCTAGGTTCTTTGGGTGTCTCATGTGCACTTTAATCTTGAGCTCCTTCCACAAGTTTTCAATTGGGTTAATGTCAGGAGACTGACTAGGCCACTGCAACACCTTGATTTTTTCCCTCTTGAACAAGGCCTTGGTTTTCTTGGCTGTGTGCTTTGGGTCGTTGTCTTGTTGGAAGATGAAATGACGACGCATCTTAAGATCCTTGATGGAGGAGCGGAGGTTCTTGGCCAAAATCTCCAAGTAGGCCTTGCTATCCATCTTCCCATGGATGCGGAGCAGATGGCCAGGCCCCTTGGCTGAGAAGCAGCCCCACAGCATGATGCTGCCACCACCATGCTTGACTGTAGGGATGGTATTCTTGGAGTCGTATGCCATCCAGTCTCCAAACGTCACGTGTATGGTTGGCACCAAAGATCTCGATCTTGGTCTCATCAGACCAGAGAACCTTAAACCAGTCTGTCTCAGAGTCCTCCAAGTGATCATGAGCAAACTGTAAACGAGCCTTGACATGACGCTTTGAAAGTAAAGGTACCCTATGTGCTACTCTGCAACGGAGACCATTGCAGTGGAGTACGTTACTTATGGTATTGACTGAAACCAATGTCCCCACTGCCATGAGATCTTCCCAGAGCTCCTTCCTTGTTGTCCTTGGGTTAGCATTGACTCTTCGGACAAGCCTGGCCTCGGCATGGGAGGAAACTTTCAAAGGCTGTCCAGGCCGTGGAAGGCTAACAGTAGTTCCATAAGCCTTCCACTTCCTGATGATGCTCCCAACAGTGGAGACAGGTAGGCCCAACTCCTTGGAAAGGGTTTTGTACCCCTTGGAAGCCTTGTGACCCTCCACGATCTTGTCTCTAATGGCCTTGGAATGCTCCTTTGTCTTTCCCATGTTGACCATGTATGAGTGCTGTTCACAAGTTTGGGGAGGGTCTTAAATAGTCAGAAAAGGCTGGAAAAACAGATAATTAATCCAAACATGTGAAGCTCATTGTTCTTTGTGCCTGAACTACTTCTTAATACTTTAGGGGAACCAAACAGAATTCTGGTGGTTTGAGGGGTTGAATAATAATTGACCCACACTTTTATGTTTAAAATTTATTAAAATTTAACTGAGCAACATAACTTTTTGGTTTGTAAGATGTATGCATCTGTTAATAAATCCTGCTCTTGTTTGCAGTTTGAAGGCTCTAACTTATTTGCTTCTTATCAAACCTGCTAAATCTGCAGGGGGTTGAATACTACTTGTAGGCACTGTACATCATTTGGCTTGTGCCTGGAGGACGAATAATCAATTGCTGCACCATCCCCCATGCTGTGCATGAGTAACCAGCTCAGGTTGATTAGTGCTTGACTAGTCATGCTTTACATAGCAGCCATTTTAGATCCAAGCTCCTGTGTAATTTGTAAGACAATCTGTCCCAGCTTTCCCAAGGTGCCGAATGGTATAATAGTTTTTTCAGCAAAACCACTCAGCACAGGGATTAACCAAGATATGATCCTGCATCAGTGTAGCTACAGAAGTCAGAAGTTATGTTTAGTTCATAATGCATCAAATCAAATGGTAGGTTTCCTTTAATGTCAATACCTGATACTGAATGACATAATTAGAGATGGGCGAATTTATGTAAATTCGATTTGACCCAGTTCGCCGAATTTGCCGAGAAAATTTGATTCGAACCGAATCATAACGAATCACGGCATGTGACGTAAGGGTAGGTCACATTGCGGGTGCGGGTGCATGGAGAGGGCTCACTGGCTGCATATTGCAGCAAAGACTTACTGGTAACACCTGGTAATGCACAGATCGCCGCCGGCATGGGAGCCGCCATCTTTCCGGGGATTGATGCATAGAAGTTCCATCGCTCAAGCCATTAATCCCGTTTGTGCCTCAAATTAATAAATTTTTTTGTTAGGTGATTCGGGCGGCCGTGGGCACCCAAATCACCCACAAACATGGGATAATGCCGCTCCCACAGGGCTCTCGAATTTCTCAAATCGCCTCATGGCAGATGCGGCCCTGATTGGCCCTGTATTTAAACTTGGGTGTAAGCGAAGTTTTTCAGCACTATTTTTTTTTTTGCATCTCACCTTCTGGTGTTCGGGTTCCCAGAAGCATGGGCAGATACACGTCTATGTGCTCTGCCTGCATACACACTATGAAGTATACACAGCTGTGTCATAGTGTATACACGGGCAGAGCGCAGTATATAGACGTGTATCTATAGGTACATCTGCCCGCACTACCGGGAACCCGAACACCAGAAGAGAAGATGCATAGTGAATAGGACACCTGAGGTGAGTACAAGGCTGTAAGTGCTAAGTTTTTTTGTTTTTGTGGCGTGAGGGAGGTGGCTGTGGACAGTTCATAACCGGGGGAGAGTGGCTGCTGTGGACATTTCATTAGAAATGCAATTAGAAATATTCTGACTTTCAGACAACTTGATAAATCTGCCCCAATAAATTTTCCCATTTTTTTGTGGTAAAATTAGGTGCCTTGGCTTATTCTCATTTCAGCTTATACTCAAATATACATAGTATTTTTATTCAGTGTGTGGGCAATATCAATTATTATTTGAGATAAGGGAATCTCAATTTATTAATGTTGAGCGTTCATCTGATCACACCAGCAAATGAGGAGTTAATGGTCCATGAAGGAAGACAGCTCTGATTGCATACCCTGCCTCTGGATCTCTGTAAAAAAAATCAAATATAAGTGGACAACAGGATGTGGAGTGGAGTGTTCCTAGCATAAATGAGGTTCTTTGAAATTCAGTACATAAATTAAGTTTTCAAAAGAAAAATCAGTCATTGCATACCAATCATTATGTTATACTAAATTACATTTTTCTTTAAATGTCAGGCGGGTTGCTGACTTGAAGTAAATTCTGTGCACAGTACTGCAGCTAAGTCAACCACATTAATCTACATCATATTCAAGAAATAAACACATAGAAATACATATTGGGCATGTGATTACACTAGGTCAGCAAGCAGAGTATTTATTACTAATCACTAAAGGCTTTGTGTCAGAAATCAAATTCTATTTTTACCAATGCTGAATATTGCTCAACAGGTTGTGGTACGTGCTTTATGAGAAACCAATGTTCTATAAAAATAAGAGACTATTTTCTATTCATCAAAAAAAAGACAAAGCCGAGTAAAATTTTTCAGTTTTATAATATACAATG
Source organism: Engystomops pustulosus (assembly GCA_019512145.1). Lineage (NCBI taxonomy): Eukaryota > Metazoa > Chordata > Amphibia > Anura > Leptodactylidae > Engystomops > Engystomops pustulosus. Next base: position 97,758,211 of record CM033645.1, read on the forward strand.
TACTAATGAAAGTTCATATAGAGTCATGTATTGTGTCAAAATGGAATTTTATTCATTTAAGAAATATCGGAAATCTGATTTAAAATGTTATATCTGTTTTTCTTTTCTACTTGCTGGTTGCTGGTCTAGGTATCTCATATTCAGTTAAACAGAATGAAAACAGTTTGTAATTACTTCTGTAGACAATGTGGATTATTTATCGGTAGACAGGCTCCTTGCAATAGTTCCCTGGGGCCATTCTATCGGATCTATCAGAGGGCTTCGGTCTCCTGATAAATCCTGGGGGGCAGTTGCGATTATACTCTATGGGCCACATTTATCACTTTTGTGCGCCTAAGTGTAGTAGTTGCGCCTAAATTCTGGCGCACTGTTTTGCCAGAATTATCACAAGCTACAACCAACTGTGATAGGTATATTTTCTGCCTCTTATTTATCACTTTACTTTAAAACAGTTTAGGGGCAATTTCGGCGCAGTTTCGACGCAATGTTAGATTCAGGCACTTACATGTGATCCTGCTACAAGCTCCTCTCTGCTTCTCCTGCAGCCCAGAATGAAGATAACACTCACAGCAGCACCCAGGTGTGTGACACCCAGCACTCAGTGACCTCCTCCCCGTGCTGATCTCCTGCTGCACCCCTGTAATTCTGCACAGTATCCCCCTCAGACACTTGTCTGTAGCTTCTTGCTACATTCTGCAAACTTCTGCAAACTTCTGAGCTCTTTTGCTGTGAGCTCAGCGTTTTGCAGAATGTTTTGTAAATAGAAGGTGATGAAGTGTAAATAGAGTCTGCAGCTCCTGTCTGCAGTGTATCTAATGTATCTATTATATGTTCTAGTGTCTGGCTGAGCTTTGCTGCTAGAAATGAACTGTTCTGCAAGGGGGCTCAGTGCTTTCTTCTCAGATAACGCCACCTTCGGGCTGGAGTGTTTTTGAGCTCGTTTTTGCGCCTAAATGAAAAAGTTGCAAGTGATGAATATCATTAGGCGCAGCAAAACATCTGGATTGGTAAGATAGATGAGGGAAAGCTGGTTATTTTTGCTGCGCGGCTAGTTTAAAATACTACAGTCCTAAATTAAAGCAATTTTTGCATTATTTATTTCAAAATAGTGGGCCGCAGGGAGGGGCCAATGTGTACTACATTTAAAGTACCAGCTCGTGGCACTGTTTGCTTTGCCTGTAATTGGTTGTAGCAGTGACAAGACCTGGAAGAAACATCACTGCTAACATCATATCTGAAAAATAACATAGGGAGAGCAGAGACCAAAGCTGGAAGTGAGGTATTGAGTAAAGGAAACTTTTATTTCCTACCTCGCCTTTCTCTGCTAGTGATTAACAATGCCATTGTATAACTTATTCTAAAAATATGTATAAAGTGTGCTTCTCCCAAACATATAAAATGACTACTCTATCTTCTAAGTCTTCCATTTCAACAGATTCTTTTTGGACAAAAATTTCCTTGTGAACATTAAGCAGGAAAAATAATTTCCTCATTACAATCTCTGCTGTGATCTGTTTGTACATCTCTCATGATCCCTGGACTATGAAAGAAGTCAAGCATCACTCATTCTGCCAGGTGAAGTATCCAGATGCCTCTTTTGGTGTCAATACCACTTCAACAATTTTTTTTAACGATCAAATGACTGTGTAGACACTGTAAGCCAATTAAGATTGAAAGAAGCTGTATGTGTTAAACCAGCCCCCTGGATAGGAAAGAGCTGTCAACAACTATTAGATGAGCACCATATGATTGTATTTTCTAAGTTAAAAAAGTGATAGAAAGACACTATATATACATAGTTATATATGGTTTTGCAATCAGGGGGTGAGGTGGAGGGCTCTGGACTTCCAACTGAGGATGAGTGTTGTAAAGATAACCCTATCGAAGTTATAGCACTGTCTCAAATTTATGTGGCCTATTGGGGCATACAGAAATGAATGCTTTGTCCATCATAAACTGGAATGTATATAATATAAATTCTACATTATATATATTCACTAATATAGAATTTATATTATATATATTCCAGTTTATAATGGACAAAGCATTAATTTCTGTACACCCCAATAGGCCACATAAAGTTGAGACAGTGCTTCAACTTCTATGGGGTTATCTTTACAACACTCATCCTCCTTGAAAGAGCTACAGTCTTTTGATGATGTTGTTTTTAAGGCGGCGGATAAGGGGGGGGGGGAGTCGTGGTGTGGCCAAAAGATAAATATGAGAAGGAGGCCTTGCGACAGCTGCGTAAAAAAGACACTTACGAAAAGCTGTCCTATAATCCCATGTAATTGTCTACTTATTTCCATCTTAGATTCAGCAGTAGAGGCGGGGATAATTCCAAAAATAGTATTTGATGGACTGGTCGTGGAGGAACCCAAGGTACCAACTTTCTACTTACTACCCAAAATACACAAAGACCCCGTTGATCCTCCTGGGCACCCTATACTCTCTGGCATTGGGGCCCGTTTGACCCTAGCTGTAAATTTATTGATTTCTATTTAAAGCCACTAGTTGAAACTTTGCCCTCATATGTCAGGGACAATATGGACGCCTTGCTGAGGATCGACAGGATCTACATTGAGCCAGATATGTTTCTGGTAACAATCGACGTGGAAAGTCTATACACGTGTATTAGACACCATGATGGATTAGAAGCAGTAAGATTCTTCCTTTCCAATAGCACATTGGATTCGGATTTGCGATCACTGATATTAGAGCTACTGTCTTTTGTATTATCCCACAACTTTTTTACTTTTAAAGATCAGTTCTAGGTATCGAGGCAGAGCTGCCTGTGTGCCGTCCTACGCCAATTTATTCCTAGGTTATTGGGAGAGGACCATCTGTGGGGACGACGGCGCCGGGGGACTCCCCAATGTGCAGTGCTAGCTCAGGTACATAGACGATGTGCTAGTCGTATGGCAGGGGACGGGGGGAGGGGGGGTGAGTTGAGTGACAATAGATTCAATATCCATCTAACTTATTCATATAGTAAGATCAGGGTGGACTTTCTGGACATTACAATTGGAATTGACGAGGAGGGATATTTACAGACAGATATGTACAGAAAGCCTACAATTTTTAAGAGCACGTCGTATTTGTTGCACAGACATGAAATTTGAACACCAAGCCAAGGATCTTGAAGAGAGATTCAGGAACAGAGGATATAGCAAACGCTGTATTAAAGTAGGCTACCGTAATGCTAAGAAACAAAAGCGAATGGAACTACTGCAGCCTAAAAAGAAAACAAAAGGTGATTGCAATATCCGATTTACATCGACCTTTAATAGACAGTGGGAGGATTTGAGAGGTATTCTCAATAAACATTGGTCTATTCTAAAAAAAAGATGTAACACTGAAAACACTGCTGACAGAGAGACCTTTGCTAACGGCAAGGAGAACTAAAAACCTCAAAGATTTATTGGTGCAAAGCCACTACGTCCCTAAGATGGAATATCCCTTTGGACAAAGGACAAAAAAGGTAGGCAGCTTTCCATGTGGTAAATGCATATTGTGTCAAAACATGCAACATCCCCATTCTTTCGATGCGGCTGATGGAAGTAGGACATATATGATTAGGGATGACATATCATGCAATACCACCGGAGTTGTTTATTACGCAACATGTGAATGTCCAAAAAAATACGTAGGACTTACCTTGAGAGACCTAGGTACAAGAGTGAGGGAACACGTAAGGGACATCATGAAGGCTAAGAGTGCAACCAATGTAAGAGAACTAAAACCAGTCCCACATCACTTCTACCACCACCATGGATATGACCCAAGGGGATTTCTTGTACGTGGTATAGAAGTGGTGCACTGTGGTGTCAGAGGGGGGAATCTGAAGAAGATCTTAGCTCAAAAGGAGTGTAGGTGGATAGTGCAATTGGGCACTATGTCCCCAGTAGGTCTTATTGAAGCCCTTAGCTTTGCCCCTTTTCTGTAAAGTTTATGGTCAAATAAGATTAAATATAGTAATACGCAAAGTCGCTCATAAAATATACCTTTGATCATCTTAGAAAGCTAGATCAGCCAGATATAGAATTATGGCTGCAATAGATGGATAGTAGAAGGCTATATTTATGTTTGTATTATCACTAGCACTTTTTCAGGATAAAACCAGCGGGATTTTTATCTCCCTCTTGTTTTTCCTTTTTTATATTTAGTATTTTTCTTTTTCTTTAAGAAATATATACATTGAATATGATATTTATACACAATAATCATTGTGAGATGTGCACTTTATTAATGTTTACTGTGAGATTTGCAATATAGCACTATTTTGCACTTTGGTTTGCACTTTGCACTTTGGTTAAATATAAAATTTAACCTGTGTTGCTCTCAGTTATACATGTTACCGGGTTGGCTCCAAACCCCATATAATCACGGGCTTATATCAAATGAGATCTGGTCATGGCCTAAGGCGCCGATAAAGCTCTGTTTCACTAAGGTTAGTGAAAGAGGTCCTTTCAGGGTTGTGAGATAGTGTTCTACCATATGTGGAGGTTTTGTGGACAACTCACTTCCTGGCATTTTAGAACCCATGCTTCCAGGGAGTGTAAAATAAAAACAATAATTAATTGACTTTGTGTACCACAAAGCTCTGGAAAATGTCCTATTTCGGCACACATACCTGTACCTGTAGTGGGTTATTTATCATCAGGTAGGATCTTTGCAATAGTTCTATACATGCAGTTTGCCTTTTACTAAATGTGCCCTTATGTGGCAACCTTCCATTTCCCACTACATCTGTCCCTACCAACTTTCTGTCCCTGAAATAAAGTGGAAGCAACTACTGGGCAGTTGTCCCTAGCCTGGATAAGTGCAGAATACAGAAAGACAAAAAACACTAGACAAACAAAAAAGCTAAATCTTAGTATCATAGTAGATAAAACAGTTCCATCTAGTCCAAGATAAAAACTGTTTTTCTCCCCATAACATGTGGTATTTTTGTTCTATAGAAGGTATCCAGGCCTCTCTTGAACATGTACACATTATCAACCATAAAACATCCTGCTTTAGGGAGTTCCACAGTCTCGCTTCTCTTACAGTAAAGAATCCCTGTCTATGGACTCTTTGCTTTCAACTATAGAGCAAATTAATTCATTACTATGTGGCAGATACTACAAGGTGCCTATGTCTTACCAAAAATGTAAAAGAATGCCACCACAGTGACTGATTTGTTCTGATGTTTGCTGGGTTTGAAAGGATAGATATAAATTCATCAGGAGTGAGACCTTATTATGGTGTGAGAGATATTATTAGAGTTGGGGCCATGGTTGAAACGGGACTGAAAGGTAAGATTGTTTTGCTATTTGAGCCCAGTGCTGGTTGACAAATTGTCTGTCAGTCCTGTTTTTAGTGTTGGATGTATATGTGTGTTCTACTAATGTTCTTTTTGGCATAACAGCATGATAATATCGAATTCTGTACATTCCTGTTTTAACCTGAGTTAAACTATATTGACCTTTGGCCTGTCTTATACTCACTTTTGTATGTGTGTTTACAGGGGGTACATACTTTGCTTGAGGTTACCATGAAAGTGCCCGCTGTTGGGTGCGTCTTTATGTTACACATTTTGGGCTTGTGATGCCACTGGCTTGAAGAAGCATGTGTCAGTGTAAATTGGCCCATCACCTTGGCCATACCTCCATTTGTACAGCATCCTGAATAAAGTCTTTATGTACCACGTATCCACAGTAAATGTTGTTTGTTCGACTCTTCTTTGCTTGCTGATATCTCGTATTTGTCTCACGTCATCCTGTATTTAAAGAAAAACAACCAGATAAATTCAGTGGTTCCTCTCCAAATGTGGTTCAATCCAAACCTTTAGAATGAGCATAAAGATTGGAAGGGATGAAAAGCGCAAAATACTGGACAGAAAAGGGAACAAGTTTCTTGACAATGGAGACAATAGAGATGTCAGTTGATTCATGTAATAACCCTTCAACTAACCCTTTGTCTAACGTGGTCAATCTTCCTGCCAAGACATTAATTAATGACTCTTTGTCTTCGCTTTCTAAAGACCTGAATTTTGCTATGTCTGATGAGTTTGCCACTGTCCAATAGATATGTTTAAGGCTTCTCGTAAGCTTAATTTTTATTCCATGATTCCAGGCACTAAGGCCTAATGGACTGGCATCCATGCTAAGCTCTGTAGATTTTAGAGGGTCAAAGAAGACCATAACCTGGTCAGTTGTCAGGCTGGACTTCAGTGTGTGAAAAGTTGTCCAATTTGCAACAGTCCATGACCAAGGAATATCTTTCTTTGTTAGTTGTCACAGAGGTTCAGAAATAGTGGCCAGGTCAGGTGTGGCTAACTAGCTGATTTGATAGCAGCGATTTTTTTGAGGGACTGCTGATTTTTTTCAGAAAAAAAATAGCCAAAAAAACTGGTTTTCATGGTCCTCTTGGGTTGTACCAAATACTAAGATATCATCATAAGGATTCCTGAAAGAACATGGCTGATAACTGAAATATTTCAGCAGCTAATAAAATTCCAAAGTTCAGCCTCTTAACCACCTACCGCCAAAGGCACTTTTCACCTTCCTGACAGGGCCCATTTTTTTCAAATCTGCCCTGTGGTTATAACTTTGGAACCCTTTAACATATCCAAATTGTTTTCTCGAGATAATTTTTTACCTTATGTTAGTTAAAACATTTGGTGGTATATTGCATTTATTAATAAAATAAAACAGATATTTAGGGAAAACTTGGAAAATCAACATAACAGCAAAAATTCTTGAAAACTAACATTTAAAAAATGTCTGCCTTATGTTGATATGGTTTTATGCATCCTCTTATTTTTGTAGGATGTTATGGTGCTTTGATCTTTAGGTGCTATTTTTAAAATTTTCATAAAAAGCGCAAAATCATGCTTTTAAAAACCTCTCAGTTTGAGAGTCACCTTGAGAGGTCTAAATAATAGTAAAGTCAGAACTGTATATTTTATAATTGTAGCTCCTTTAACAATAAAGCTTAATTGCAGACACCTTTGATAACTGTTATAGCACAGGACTATTTCCGCCACTTCACTATGCAACATAAACACGGGACTACTGCCAGTGCATTGCCATTGCCATGCAAAACAGATTTATGACTTGTGACTTTTTAAAAAGTCTCAAAAAAGTTGCATAGTCACTCCAGCCCTTGCATTTTGCGCCTTTTTTGTGACTTTTTGAAAGACAAATGCCAGACACAAATAGAGCATAAGAACATTTATAAAGGGACTAAAACTACCAACAGGCAGCATAGCTCCAAGCACAGACATTGAACCGTCCTAAGAGCCAGTCTAATGATAAATATCCCACAAAGTCTTTTGTCATGTGCAATAACTCTGACGATAATAGAAGCTGACAGGAGTATATACTGTGTTATCAGCAGGTCAGCTGACTATTGATGGCCAACTGACTACAGCATGATATCAGCAGCTCAGCTGACTAGTGACAGTCAGCCGACTACAGCAGTGGCTGGAAATTAGAAATATTGGACTTAATTGGCTGATCTGAGTTCTCTGATGATCTCAGTATGATGTAAGCCAACCTGGTATGTTTTCATTGGTAGATCAGCTTGTCCTTCAGAAATAATTTACCAATGCATTAAATTAATATTTTTTATTTCACTCATTGGTCTTCTGATTTCTTGATAGGTAGAGTATAGTCTTTGTATCCTTATATTGTGCCACATTCAACACTAACCATAAACCCCTGATGAAGCCAGTTCTCTGGTGAAAATTCAGGGGGCTGATAATATTGACATTTTACTAATCAGTTATTAGCCCCATATAAGAGTAGCTAGTGACTAAAGCTACTGTGCAATTATAATGCACATATTACCTGCGGAATACATGTAATTACTGACAACTAAGAGCCTGAGATTAGAATCTGATCTAAATATGTTACAATGTGACTGTTATATCTAGAGATATTAGCAGCGCTATCTGTCAGATCCAAGTAAAAGCGCCCAGTGGAAACTAACTGTACACGCTTTTACTGTACATATATAGGGATACTTATCCTACAATAAGAAGGTTTGATGCAATACTGATACAATACTGAGGCAAACTGTAATGTTAACCCCTTAAGGACACTGTCCTTTTTCGTTTTTGCTTTTTCATTTTTTACTCCCCACTTTCATATTTTTATAACTTTATTTTCTGCATAGAGTGCCGTACAAAGGCCTGTTTCTATGTAACTACTTGTACTTCCTAGTAATGGTATTTAACATCCCAAATCTTGCACTGTGAAGCTGAAAAAAATTCCAAATGCATTTTCTTTTAGACCCTGTCTTTATGGCTTTTTGTAGAAAAAGGGCAAATTTGTAGAAAATTTGGTTAGACCTGTTTCGCCAAATTTTTTGAAACAATTTGATTTGACCTGAATCAAATAATGACGAATCATGTTAAAACAGGTATTTCCTGGGTGCAGAGAGCCTGTAGGGTGTTTTAGAACGTTGTGCCATACTCAAATATGCATAGGGAGCGTGGTTTGGTCTTCAAAGAATGTTGTGTTTTAGTATTACATGCACATGAAAACCGCCGCTCTTAGAATCGCTTTACTCTTCCATTCCATGGGCACTTAAAGGGGATAACTTGACCAAATAAGTGAAGCAGGAACACAGCCTGACAAGGTAACATTTTCATTCCACTATAACATCAAAGAGTGCACTCTTTTTACACTGACATCAGATGATTCCATAGATTATGACAGAATCTGTTCTGTTAAATGCTGATACATGTAGAATTCCCCCCCCCCAAAAAAAAAAGAGTGCAGAGAGTGTCTGCAGTAATTTTGCATTGCCGTCACTGATCACTTTTCCCTTCATTTCATCCATCAGTGTCTGCTTTCAATCGGTAGATGATCCATCATCAGTATAGCTAAAGCCAAAAACAGGAGTGGATCCAAAACAGAGAAGACCAGTAAATGGGATATTTGCATGTCCTCTGTGTTTTGTATGACAGATTGTGGAGGTGGCAGCAACATGGTAAGCCACAGAGTGGCACATTGATAAAGTGTGGAGGTGGCGGCAGTAGCAGCAGGAGCCCACAGAGTGGCACAATGACAAAGTGTGGAGCTGGCAACAAACTGGTAGGCCACAGAGTGGCACAATGACAAAATGTGGAGATGGCAGCAGCAGCATGAGCTCAGAGATTTGCACGATGACAAATTCTTTAGGTGCCAGCAACATGGAAGGCCACAGAGTAGCACAATGACAGAGTGTGGAGGTGGCAGCAACATGCTAAGCTACAGAGTGGCACAATGACAGACTAGGGAGGTGCCAGTAGCAGCAGCAGGTAGGCCACAGAGTGGCACAATGACATAGTGTGGAGTTGGTGGCAAACAGGTAGGCCACAGAGTAGCACAATGACAAAGTGTGAAGAACGCAGCAGCAGTATGAGGTCAGAGAGTGGCATGATGACAAATTTTTTAGGTGGCAGCAATATGGTAAGCCACAGAGTGGCCCAATGATAGAGTGTGGAGGTGGCAGTAGCAGCAGGAGCCCACACAGTGTCACAATGACATATTGTGGAGGTGGCAACAGCATGGTATGCCACAGAGTGGCATAATGACAGAGCGTGGAGGTTGGAGCAACCTGGTAGGCCAAAGAGTGGCACAATGAGAAATTGTGGAGATGGCGGCAACCTGGTAAGACACAGAGTGGCACAATGATAGAGTGTGGAGGTGGCGTCAGCAGCAGCAGAAGCCTACAGAGTGGCACAATGACAGAGTGTGGAGGTGGCAGCAACCTGGTAGGCCAAAGAGTGGCACAGTGACAATGTGTGAAGACGGCAGCAGCATGAGGTCAGACAGTGGCACGATGACAAATTCTTTAGGTGGCAGCAACGTGGTAGGCCACAGAGTGGCACAAGGATAGAGTGTGGAGGTGGCAGCAATATGGTAAGCCACAGAGTGGCACAATGACAGATTGTGGATGTGGTGAACAATTCCAGTCCCTGGTTAAGATGGTTGGAGGCAGATGGAGAAACTGCGGGCAAATGTTTGGCATCAGGCATGAGGCAGCATCAGAATAGTGGCTGAGGCAAGTAGTTAGAATCCAGACTCATTACTCAATGTTTGTGATAGACGTTGTGGCTGATCTAATCAGATGCATAAGGCATTCGTGTGTTAAAATCCTGGCCGATCCAAGCCTGATTCATCTTGACAAAGGTCAGTCTTTTCACCTTACGGGTGGACAAGCGGGTTCTCCTTGGGGTAACGATGGCCCCAGCCACACTGAACACATGCTCTGATGCCACACTACTGGCAGCTTCTCAACTGTAAACACAGCAACTTGTGGCCACGCATCAAGTTTGGCTGCCCATTAGTCCAGGGGATCCTCTAGCTGGGGTGCTAAAGTGCTGTCCAAGTAGGCCACTGCCTGCTGGTGCAAAATCTGCTCTAAGTCCTGCTGCTGCTGGTGGCGGTTACCTTTCTCACTAGGCCAGTGAATGAAGTTGCTCATTAAGGACTCCAGACTTAAGGTGCTGCTTATGGAGCTGCTACTGCTCCTACCCCCCCATCTCCCCACAGCAGCCGTGGCAGTAGTACGTGAGCATCCCTTGGTCAGACCGGACAGAGGATAGACAATGGCACACACAGGCAGTGGCCAACTGTCTTTTCAGTATTTCTCTATAGTGCGTCAGTTGTTCCTCAGTCTCGCAGCTGGAAAAAAGTCACCAATTTTTGACCGGTAGCGAGGGTCCAATAGTGTGAAGAGCTACAACTCATCCCTATGCCAGATGTTGACTACTTAGCTGTCACTACTTAGGCAAAGCAGGTGCTTAGGGCCATCTGCTCAAGTGACTCTGAAGAACTCCCGGCCTCCATCTACACTGTATACTGCCACAGTGCTTCTGGGTACACTGCCTTGTGTTCTACCTCCAGCGGATGCTCCTGCTCCTCCTCTCTTGTCACCTGAGTGGAAAAACCACTGATTTCACCAGACTCTTGTGCTTGCTTGTGCTCCAATGTCCTCCACCTCCTCCAGTTCAGGCTCCACCGGACTTATGTGGCCATGAGATGCAGTCTCCACTTCTCCAGTGCCCTGACAAGACAGATTTTGCAGCATGAGTTCCAGGACATGAGGCAGTGGAATGACGTTATTCATTCCGCAGTCCTGGCGACTGACAAATAACATGGCCTCTTCAAAGGGTCTGAGGAAATGGCAGGTGTCATGCATGAGCTGCCAGTGGCTGACATCAAAGTTACACAGGGGAGTACTCCGGTCCGTTTCTTGCATCATAAATATAATAAAATCAAAATAGCTTTTCTCTATTCATACGGGCGGTCTAACATATGAAGGCTGGAATTCCAATGGGTGGAAACATTGCATATCAGACTATGTTGCTGATGCAACTCGAGGTGGGTGTTCTTGGCTTTGTAAGAATGGCTGAAGTCCATGCACAGTTTCCAGGCCATTTTTAGAATGTATTGCAGATGGGTGGAAGACTTGAGGAACTTGTTGACAACCAGATGGAACATGTGCGCCAGGCAGGGCACATGGGCCATCCCTCCTTGGTGCAGCATGGACATCATGTTCCTCCCATTGTCTGTCACCATGGTTCCAATTTTTAGTTGTCACGGGGAAAGCCACAGATTGATTTCTTCTTTTTTTTTGTAATTAAAGATTTTTATTAACTTTTTTGTAATACAGGTACAATTTTTCACATAAAAGCAAAAAAGAACAAATGTTAACCCTCTCTTAAATTTATTCAAAGACAAATTCAAGACTTGGTCTAGCCTTCCACTATCAGTACCGGGCAGGATCAATCTGGTTAAGATGGTGGTCTTGCCAAAATGCCTTTATGTTCTGCAGCACATATTTACCCCCGTTCCACATTCCTTTTTTAAAGCCTTAGATTCCCTGTTCATAAAATTTATATGGGGGTCTTCCAGAGCCAAGTTACAGTTGGGCAAATTACAACGCCCCAAGGATTTAGCAGGCATGGCAATGCCGAACATTTTCTTATATTATTTAGCGGGCCAACTTAAATTCCTGGGTCCATGGTTAGGACATGAATGCCCAAACCCTCCGGAGCTACATCTGGCAACGCACCTGAATCAGCGATCCTTATGGGGAGTGTTGGAGACCACTAACGCGTTTGATGGGAGGCTCCTTCCAGTACACCGCACGGCGCGGAAAGTATGGAGAGCGGCCAAGAATATTGACCCGATAGATGGCACCATAGCCCAAACACCGTTATGGGATAACCCCTCCCTCCCACACCTAGGAGAATTACAGGAGAGCCATTTTTGGTCTGGGTTGGGGATACACACAATAGCGGATCTATATGTAAATGACACATTTGTTACCTTTGATTCCCTGCGGGAACGTTGTGATTTGTCTCATAGGCAATTTTACAGGTATTTACAACTCAGGCACGCCATATCGGCGCAGTTTCCCAATGCAGGCCTGCGTATTTCCAGGTATCCTTTGATAGGGGTAATCCGATCTCAGGGTCCAGCTGGGCTTGTATCCCTTATCTACTCACACTTGATTAATGCAAAGGCAACCTCTACGCCACTGCAGGCGCTTGAGAGATGGCACACTCTAATGCCCAACTTGGATGCAGAACAATTGGAAGAAGTCTGTCAGTCACACCTACATGTGTCGCCGGCAGTGAATAATAAGATGATACAACTGCACATCATTCACCAAAGTTATCTGACCCCCCTGAGACTATTCAAGATGGGGCGTATATCTGCTCCAGAGTGTCATAGATGTAGGCAGACGCCGGCGGCATTTCATCACATGGTGTGGGAATGTCCCACCATCCAGAAATTTTGGGAGGAGGTGATTGCCTTATTAGCCTTGGTACTAGAGAGGCCCATACCGCATTCCCCAGAGGTATGTCTATTTGGGCTGCTAGATGAGGAGCTTTGGACACACTATGAGAGAATTTTTCTCCGGCAGACCTTATTCTTAGCCAGGAAATCCATTGTTCTAAGATGGATGGACGCTAGACCCCCTACCAGAAGCATGTGGGAAAACTTGATTAATACTGTCATTCCATATGAAAAGGTAGTCTTCAAACACAGGAAGTGCCCTGTTAAATTTCATAAAATATGGGATAGATGGTGTGACTCAGCTGCCACGGCCCCTGATGCGCGGGACCTTTCTGAAGCCATCAGAAACTTGGCATAACTCCCAACTGCATATCTAGGAGCCTGAACCCCCAATATATCTCTCACTGACCTGAGGCGCGAAGTCTGATTCTTATACCCTTTCTATCTTAATCTGACCTAGCCACTCATTAAAACCTGATAACCCAAACATTAAATACTAAGAGAAGCAAGCGTGTTTTGTTTAGTTAGTGTTAGTATGTTTAATTGTTCTATTTGAATGATAATGTCAAGTATTTTTGCATATCAGGCTGCTTGTACAGTGGAATGCTGTTATATTTTACATCTTTTATGAATATTGTATGTATGTAACCTGATTTATGCACTCATTAATAAAACTGAGTTTAAAAAAAAAAAGCAAAAAAGAACATAGTCTCATTTACCATCATTTCTATCAGTATATATCTTTTACAGCAATTCAGTTTGTACCAGGGAAAGTGTCAGGGAGGAGAGACCTTAGGGAATAGTGGGGTTTTAGGGATGGGAGAAGCGATTGGATGTGGTAGGATGGGTATGAAAGTGTAGGGGGGGGGGTTAGTGGGGGTGAATGACAATGGTTCTAACAATAAATTCTTCCCGAAGTTCGGGGATCATATTATGCTACAATTACAATATCATTTTTTATATAAAGCTTTCTAATTATACAACAACTTATGAACAATGTCTATATACTGTATGGGGGATATTTATCATACGCTGGCGCTCGTGCGCCAGCATATGATAGCCCCGCCGCTGCAAATTCGCAGCCCGATTCATGATGAGGCTTCTGCCTCTTCATGTATCGGGCCGCCAGCTGCGCAGCGTTTTTCCTACGCCAGGCAGGGCCTGGCGTAGAAAAAAACGCGGCCGGCGGCTTTTCACGTATGAAAAGTCGCCGGCAGCACCGAATGCGCAGGCGCGGGGACAGTAACGCCCCGCGCCGGCCCACTCCAGTCCGGCCGCGCCCCCCGCTCGGCCGGCCGCGCCCCCCCCCCCTTCACGCCCCTTCACGCCCCTTCACGCCCCACTGGCGTGAAGGTGGCGGATTGAGAAAAATAATCGCAAAAGCTAGCAATAAGCTAGCATTTGCGATTATTTCAGGGCCTGGTGCGCAGAGGTCCTGATAAATATCCCCCTATATGTTTGTATCTTTGCAACTGCATACAAATATTTATACATTCCTACTAATTCCAGTAATGATTTTTTATTGGTAGGTCTCTCCTGTATCCCTTTTCTAAGCTCTTGATAAAACATAGTTATTTTACATAGTTCTTACGCCTCTAAATATACCATTGATAGTGATATTATGTCCTCATCTTTTCCTTGTTTGTTTGTTCTAACCTCTATATGATCTCCTATAAACATTTTAGAGCTGATTATTTATTCAATAGACTCTTTGGTGGTGGTTTAGACCTGAAAACTCTCCATGGTAGCCATAGGTCTGTAAATTTGTTGTGTATTCTGTTCTTCCCAATTCTTCTAATCTATAAATTTCATCAACTTTACTCAGCCATTATACTAGGTGCTTCTTTTTGCCTCCAATGTATGGGTATCAATTATTTGGCCGCTTCTACTCAATGTGTGGTTAAGTTCTTTTTGTTAGGACGCCAGGTAACCAAAATAATATAGATTCTGGCATTAGGCAGATTTTACTTTTATTGATTGTGTTTATGTATTCCTCTATTTCTGACCAGTATTTGTGAATTTTGGGACAGGACCAGTAGATATGTTCTAGTGTACCCCCCGGTTTGTCGCAACGCCAGCAGTGATCCTTCTCAATCAGTCCCCTTCTTTTCAGGTCTGCTGGTGTACTATACCACCTAGTAATTATTTAGAAAGAATTCTCTTGAATCTGTATACACTTTGAGAACCCATGGGAATGTTTATAAATTCCTTTCTTCTGTGTGTCTGAGAATTGTGTGTTAAGGTCCCCTTCCCACACTAGATTGATTTCTGCTTGCATGACGTGGAGCAATTCCTCCCCTGCGTGACTTCTGAGGTGGTGGTGGAGATGGCGGACACTGGCGCATGAGCAGCAGTTTGACAACGTGGAGTAGAAAGCAGCGTCTCTTGTTCAAGTTGTAGATGTGGCAGGGCAGGATGCACTTTGATCCTGTGGGCCGTAAAGGACATGTACTGGCCCTGACTGTAGTTACAGCTGCCATCCATCTTGGAAGAAATCGATAAGCTCAAGGACTGGCCCATCTTCCGTTCCACATATTTGTGAAGGGCTGGCACTGCATTTTTGGGAAAAAAAATTTGGCTTGGAACTCTCTACAAGCCATTAGTTCTCTAAAGGATGCAGAGTTGATGACTTGGAGTACCAACAACTTGGACAGGAACACAGTCAACTTCTGGTCCTGGATGGCTGGACGCATGCAATTATTTCTTTGTAATTCCCTCGTGGGAAGACTGCTGCCGTCATGCGTAGCGAGGAGCAGGAGGATCTGGATAGGGAGGTGATGTCAAAGACAAATTGCTCCAGCAGAGGAGCTGGAGCCTTGACTGGCTGAAATGGCATGTGTGCCACCAGGTGCCTCTCCTGTTGTTGCGGCGGCAGGATAGACCTCCACATCTGTACCACGTTTCTCCCAGGCTATTTGATGCTGACGCTGCATGTGTTGACGCAGGGCCATGGTGCCAACATTAGCTCCCTGGCCATGCTTCACTTTCTGCCCAGAGATTCTACATGTACACACGCTCAGCTCCTCTGGTGTCTTAACAAAAAACTGCCAAACTGCTGAGGTGGTGATTTTACTGCCAACACTATGCACTGAGTGACTACTAATGCCACTGCCTCTCTGAGCCCCTGTGCCACTACTTACTTGGACCTTGGATTTTATTCAAATTTCCACCCTACTTTGTCAAGGCCATTTTTCGTTACATGCCCAACCTCCTGCAAGGTTGAAAGTTAATGGCACACTGTCATCCCCCTTTGGGATTACAAATGGCACCATGCAGGGCTACACTTTATCTCCCATCTTATTCATTCTAGTAGCCATCTCAGAGTGCAATGTGTCAGAAAAATTAGGACATTCAAGGGATCCAGGTGGAGAATTTTCATAAAAAAGCTACCGTTTTTACAGATGACCTGCTATTCCTAGTTACGAACCCTCAGAGGAGCCTGTCTTGCCTGGTGTCACTGCTTTCAACCTTTGGATCAGTATCACATTTTAAAGTGAATTTTAGCAAATCTGAACTCTTTAATGTGCAGTCCTTAATGAGCAACTTCATTCACCAAACTAGTGAGGACTGTAGCCGCCACCAGCAGCAGGACATGGACTTGTGGAGTTTGCAGTAGAGAAGCTGTCCTGACCGGCCAGTAAAGTGGCATCAGAGCGGGTGTTCAGTCCGGCAGGGGCCATCGTTACCCAAGGAGAACCCGATTGTCCACTTGTAATGTGGAGAGACTGACCTTTGTCAAGATGAATCAGGCATGGATCAGCCAGGAACACAGCAATGCCTTATGCATCAGATTAGCTCAGCCATGACGCCTCTCCCAAACATTGAGAAATGAGTATGGATTCTAACTACCTGCCTCAGCCACTATTCTGATGCTGTCACCTGCCTGATGCAGTAAAAAAGGGGGGGTTTGCAAATAAAGCTCATGTGAGGCGCTAACAGTACAACTACCCAAATAATCAAATGTACCACACTAGGTTATGTAATAAAACATTGAAAAACTATTTATTAATTACATAAAAGTTATGGTTAAAAGATACAAAAATACCTATAGAATGGTCCTATGTGAGGCGTTTTGGGTCCTCGCCCCTTTCTCAAATACAGGACATTTAAAATGATCATACATGGATGTGACATCAGTCTTAAATACCTGTCTGATGCCACACATCTGTTGCCAGTTACTCCATCTGCCTCCCACCATCTTTACCAGGGACTGGAATTTTCACCCACCCCCACACTCTGTCATTATGCCACTTTCTGACCTCCTGCTACTGCTGCTGGCACCTCCACATTTGTCATTGTGCCACTCTGTGGCCTGCCATGTTGCTACCAGCTCCAGAATTTGTCATTTTGCCACTCTCTGACCTCATGCTGCTGCTGCATTTGCAGTTCCTTTTAGGCAAAGACATAATATTTTCAGCAAAATTGTAGTGAATTATACATGTGGCTTTCCTAATCTTCAAATCAAAATAAAGAGTTTCAAACTTCAAATTAATTTCAAACTTCGTCATCATGTCGCACTGTGGCCTACCATGTTGCTGCCACCTAAAGAATTTGTCATTATGCCACTCTCTGACCTCATACTGCTGCTGCTGCCACTGCCACACTTTGTGATTGTGCCACTCTGTGGCCTACCAGGTTTCTGCCAGCTCCAGAATTTGTCATTGTGCCACTCTCTGACCTCCTGCTGCTGCCACCTCCACACTCTGTCATTGTGCCACATTGTGGTCTACTGTGTTGCTGCCACATATAGAATTTTTCATCGTGCCACTCTCTGACTTCATGCTGCTGCTGCTGCCACCTCCGCACTTTGTCATTGTACCACTATGTGGCCTACAATATTGCTGCCAGCTCCAGAATTTGTCATTGTGCCACTCTCTGACCTCATGATACTGCTGCTGCAACCTCCAGAATTTGTCATTGTGCCATTCTCTGACCTCCTGTTGCTGCTACCTCCACACTGTCATTGTGCCACAATGTGGCCTATCATGTTGCTGCCACCTAAAGAATTTGTCATAGTGCCACTCTCAGACCTCATGCTGCTGCTGCCATCCCCTCACTTTGTCATTCAGCCACTCTGTGGCCTACTCATGTTGCTGCCAACTGACCGCTGTCTCCCTGGAACACTCTGTGATTTCCATTATGCTGTTTTCACCCTCCACCACTCTATGACATTGCCACTATGTTTGGTTTTTTTCCTTCATTTCATCCATCAAATGGAGTGAAAAGATTCAGGATTTATTGGCAAAAGCCAATGCACATGCACATATCCCATTCACTGATCATCTCTGTTATGGATCAACTCCTGTTTGTTTTTGGCTTTAGCAATTACTGCCAACACCCTCTCCACTCTTTTGAGGGGTTTCTACGTGTATCCACATTTAACAGAACAGGTTCTTTCGTCATCTATAAAATCATCTGATGACAATGTAAAAAAAGTGCACTTTTTGATGTTATAGTGGGATCTTGGCCCCCAGCTTAGTCCACTTGAGACGTTACCTTGACAGGCTGTGTTCCTGCTTCACTTATTTGGTAAAGTTGGCCTCTGTAAGTGCCCATGGAATTGAAGAGTGAAGTGATTCTAAGAGCGGCAGCTATCATGCTAAAATACAGCATTGTTTGAAGACCAAACCACGCTCCCTATACATGGCTCAACTTTATAAAACACCCTACAGGCTCTCTGCAGCCAGGAAATACCTGTTTTTAAGCATGATTTTTCATGATTCGATTAGGGTCGAATCAATTTTTTCAAAAAATGCGGCAAACCTGGTTTTGAATTTTGACAAATTTGCTCATTTCAAGTAATGAGTTTAAATTAGAGAATTGCGTATTTAGGTAAAAGTTTTTATACTTTACACTTACTCTTTAAGCATTTGCTTATTGAGTTTAATATTGATTGATTTTGCACTCAAAAGTAGTATTCAGTTAGTAGGATGAAAGGATGGTTTATGCAAATTTTGGTGACTATTTAAATAACATAATTTCTTCAAAATTAATGAGTAAACATAGAAAGGGGAAAATGAATGTGTATTAAATGATCTATTCATATCTTACCTTCCAACTACGGAAACAAAGGCAGCTTGATTTCAGCTAATTGAAGAAAGGATTATTTGGACAACATACAAGCAGAGGGAAATTACAATCTATATTCCATTATGTAAAACAAAATCAGTAAAAGGTTAACAGAGCTAAATTTAAGTAGTTTCTGAATGAATGCTCATTCTGTTTTTTTAGCTTTTAATTCTGTGCAGTTCTCATATTTTAACCACCAGCTAAAACCCAGAAAAATTGCCTCTGGATGATAATCAGAAATGTAGGAGTAATTACATAAGATACTGGATGGGTGCTAAAGATACTAAAAGCCAGAATCATGTTTAATCCCACATAAAAATGGTCAACTGTCTAAGAATTCTCTTTTATTTTTATGTATCCCTTTTAGAATGTTTAGCCCACAACTTAACATTCTAGAACAAAAGACATAAAGTAATGAATGTCCTCTTTTATCAGCTGGAGCAGTCCTCCCGACCGAATTGTTCACGCTGAAAATGGAGAGTAGATAAACAAAACATTATTCTCCACCAACTCCAAGACCAGGAACTTGTGCATAAGGTTAATGAGGGTAAATATAGTGTGAGCCACAAAGAGCAGCATATCATCTGCATACACTGTTACTTTATAGCCTGTTGGAGCTCTATGAGGAAATGGTGTCAAAGGGCAGGATGCCACCATCCTTGAGGCAAGGCATGTTCATGATCCTGTACAAGCAGAAAGTCGGGAGGTACGACTTTAAGACCCGGTGTTCCATCTCTCTACAAGTTCCTGGCAAAAGTACTGATTAACTAGTTGTACATGGTCATCGGAGAGATCAGACCTGCGGCATTCCCAGGAGCAGAATCGCAGAAAGCTTGGCCCTTGTGGGGTCCTTGGTTCAGTATGTCGAAAGCCGCCGGCTCCAGCTGTATTCTGACATCCTGCCCTCTTTTACCTATTTTCTGTTTGCCGTTTACAGAATCTATCCAGCAAAATCCAGAGATCAGAAGCATCACCACACCAGGACCACCTTGAGCCAAGGTCAAGTCCTTTCTCTACATGGGCTATATGACGGTCTTTATCATGGACCAAAGTTTAGTGACAGTACTCGTCTAAACCTGCAAGACGTTCAGACAAGCTTTGTGGGCAAAAGTCAGTTTAAAAAATTTGTAGGCCGTGCTCTTCGGGAATTGCCACCTAGAACTTTCTGCTGCCATCACCTTCACCATCCAGCAGGACTTTATCAAGGTTGGTTCACAAAGGAAGGCGCATCCCTGAAGTTTGGGAAGAACTCTTGACTAGAGATGAGCGAGCATACTCGACCGAGCTTGATGCTCTTTCGAGCATTAGTGTACTCGCAACTGCTCGGTGCTCGGACGAGTATTTTGCCTGCTCTAGAAAAAGGCATCTTGCGGCATTTAGATATTTGGCAGCCACAAACAGAGCCAATCAAAAGCCAGGAGGCTCTGCAGTACACCCAGCATCAAACTAGCCATAGCAATCATCTTCTGTGGTTGCTGTCTGATTTCTTCTGCACGTTTTGTTCTATAAAACAAAAAAAAAATTACAGTTTATATTCCTGTTTTGCCTATAAAATAGACTTTAATTTTGAAAATGTTGAACCCGGGGGCAAGGGGTAGAGGGCGAGGGCGTGGGCATCCAATTACTGCAGGGGTCAGAGGCCGTGGTCCTGGGTGGAGTGAGACACTACCTGCTGATGAGGGAGCAGGGGAACACCGCAGAGCTACACTCCCAAGATTCATGTCTCAAGTTACTGGGACTCGTGGTAGAGCACTGTTGAGGCCAAAACAGGTGATGACGTGGATTGCGGACAATGCTTCAACTAATTTGTCCACCAGTCAGTCTTCCACGCAGTCCACCCATGTTACCCAAGTGAGCACTCCTCCAGCTCCTCCACCTCAACCTCCTTCCCCCCAGTCTGCCTCCTCCCAGCAAAATTTGGCATTTGAGCCGGCATACTCTGAGGAACTTTTTTCTGGACCCTTCCCAGGGTCACAAATCAATTGTCAGGTTGCTGCTGAGCTCTTTTCCGATGCCCAGGTTTTCCACTGGTTGCAGTCTGTGGGTCGTGATGACATTGTTGACGTAGTGGAAGAAGTGTGTAAAGAGGTGTCGGACGATGAGGAGACACGGTTGTCAGACAGTGGTGAAGTTGTTGGGCAGGAAGTCTAAGGGGGGAGCAGACTGAGGGATCGGAGGATGATGAGGTGACAGACCCAAGCTGGGTTGATAGGCCGGTTGAAGACAGTGCTTGTGAGACGGAGGCGAGTCCTATACGAGAACAGGTTGGAAGAGGCAGTGGTGGGGCCAGACGGAGAGGCAGGGCCAGAGCTGGTGCATCAGTGCCAAATGATTCAGGGCTAGGTTTTCTGAAGTCTGGAGGTGCTTTAAAGAAACAGCGGATGACCAACGGACAGTTGTGTGCAACCTGTGCCACATAAGGATCAGCAGGGGTTCCACCACTACTAGCTTAACCACCACCAGTATGCGCAGGCATATGAATGCTAAACACCCCACTCAATGGAACCAAGGCCGTTCACTTCCGGCCGGGCACACCACTGCTCCTTCCAGTGCCCAGGACCCTGGCACAAACACATCCCACTCAAAAACCACACCTTCACCTCCACAATCCTCCACAGCGTCCACCAATGTCTCCATGCACAGCATTCAGCTGTCTATACCCCAGACGCTGGAGAGCAAGAGGAAATACAATTCCACCCACCCACATGCCAAATCCCTCAATGCCAACATCTCCAAATTACTCAGCCTGGAGATGCTGCGCTATAGGATGGTAGAGACCGAGGCCTTTCGCAACCTCATGGCGGCCAATACTTTTCCCGATGTGCCATCCCAGCCCTGCACCTCATGTGTCAGACAACATCATCCGTGCCCTGACCAACGCCGTTTCTGACAAGGATCACCTAACCACAGACACGTGGGGAGTGCTGCCGGGCAGGTTCACTATATATCGCTGACGGCACATTGAATTAACTTGGTGGAGGCTGGGACCGAGTCTGACCCTGGGGCCGCTCATATACTGCCAACGCCGAGGATTGCGGGTCCTACCTCGGTCATGGTCTCTCAGGCCTACTATGCCTCCTCCTCCTTCCACCCCTCTTCCACCTCCTCCTCCGAATTACCATCCATGCTGAGCCTAGGTGATAAAAGGCACACCGCCCAAGTGCTATTACAGGGCATCATGGCACAGATCGATCTGTGGCTGGCACCGCTGAACCTGAAGCCAGGCATGGTTGTGTGTGACAACGGCCGTAACCTGGGGGCGGCTCTGCAGCTGGGCAGACTGACAAATGTGCCATGCCTGGCCCATGTGTTAAATCTCATAGGAGAGAAGAAGAATGTTGGCGAGACAGAAGAGGGGACCATTGCTCAGTCCTTAACTGTTCAGTGTGTGGGCAGAAGTGAGGGGAGTGAATTCTTGTGCGTTGGGACTCTGGCGCATATGGCAGATTTTAATGCTAGACTGCTTATCCCGTGACACTCCCGTTCCAAAAAAAATTTTCAGCACCGATTACTGGGTATTCACTCTCCTGGACCCATGGTACAAGAAAAATCTTTCCACTCTCATCCCTGTCGAGGAAAGGAGTGTGAGAATGCATGAATACCAGCAGGCCCTGGTGCACAAGTTGAAAGAGTATTTCCCTTCTGACAGCTCTAGCGGCAGAGGGCATACTTCTGCGGGACAAGTAGCCAGGGCTAGTAGGCGAGCAGCCAGCTTGTCCAGCACTGGCAGGGGTATGCTTTACATGTCCTTTGCCAGTTTTATGTCACCCAAGCAAGACACTGTCACCTGTCCCCAGTCTCAGCAAAGTAGGGCTGATCTTTACAGAAAGACAGAAAGATGGTTAGGGAGTACGTAGCTGACAATACCATCGTCCCAAATGATCACACAGCTCCCTATAACTACTGGGTTTCAAAGCTGGACATCTGGCCCGAACTGGTGCTGTACGCTCTGGAGGTATTTGCCTGCCCTGCTGCTAGTGTGTTGTCAGAGCGGGTTTTCAGTGCAGCTGGTGGCATCTTCAGCGATAAGCGTACACGCCTGTCGACTGACAGCGCTGACAGGCTGATGCTTATCAAGATGAATCAAGCATGGATTTCTCATCATTTCCATTCTCCACCAGGTGAAAGCTGCTCAACCTGAATAATTCTCTTGTATGCACTCCTTCTCCTCATTCTCCTCCTTCTCATCCTCTTTGTATACTACAGAAGAGGCAACTGGCTATTTTTTGCCAGGGCCAACTGGCTCTAGCTATAGTACTATACCTATTTAATTTTTCTGGAGGGCCAATTTTTGGGAGTGACACATACAGGTACTCTATGTATTTAATTTTTCTGGGCCAACTACCCACTCCTCTGTTTTGAAAACTTTTTGGACTGCCACATACAGGCACTATCCAAATTTAATTGTCTCCATAGCAGCCTCCACAAGTCGTCTCTGTAGCTGCCTCCACACGTTGTCTCCATTGATACCTCCACACGTCGTCTCCATAGCTGTCTCCATACATCATCCCCTTAGCAAATGAGCTGTGTCCGGCAAAATTTTGGGTTGTTTTAACGACTTCCACATCAAACTTGTTAAATTTGTTGCCACCCTGCTGTGTTATCCACAAAATATACCGCAAAACTTTTATCATTGACCGTTATTATTTCAGCGCCACTTGCGCATCTCTTTACATTCCCCTCCCTCGCCATAACCAGGCCAAATACTTATAAGAAGAGTACTACACTTGATCTTACACAAAAAGGTTTTTAGAAATGCTGTTTGTACCCCCCGCTTGCTTTGAAAATTATAATTTTTTCAAAGTAAACACTTCGGGCCCCCAGGTCCATTTTGGGTGGGGAGGAGCCGAGAGGCAGGGGTTTGGACAGGCGAAATCTCGCCTTGCAGCGGACCGCCAGCTCCATCCCAAGATCCATCTAACAATGTTTTAACTGCAGCAACCTTTAACTTACAACCTATAACCTTTTACCTCTAAAATCTATCTTTTCACTCCTCTTTTCTCACCTCCTTACTTTCTTCTCGGGTGCCATAACCGTCCCCATTGCCTCCACGCGTCGTCTACATAGTCTCCATAGCTGCCTCCACACGTTGTCTCCATAGCAGCCTCCACATATCGTCTCCATAGCTGCCTCCAAAAGTCGTCTCCATAACTGCCTCCACATGTCGCCCCCTTAGCAAACAAGCTGTGTCAAGCTCATTTTTCGGGTGTTTCACCAGATACGTTATGGAACTTGGTCACTATGTCGCCGCCATGCTGTGTTATTGACTAAATAAACCGTCAACCTTTTGTTGACATAGGAAATCATTTCAGCGCTTCTTGCTCACCTCCTTTGGTTCCTCTCTGCCGCCATAATCAGGCCAAATACTGATACGTACAGTGATACACGTTTTTCTCGCCAAAAGGAATTTTTTTAATTGGTTTGAAGCCTGAGTCCATTTGGGGTATGTCGCCATGCCACTCTCTAGCCTGCCGCTGCTGCTGCTGCCTCCGCATCCAATCCCCTATAGTGTCAGGGTCAATTTTTGGGTGTTTTAGATGCTATCTTGCCTCACTCAGTCACTCTGTCCTCGCCATGCTGTTGCCCATAATTTTGGCATAATGGTGCGATTAGGCAGCCTCAGAGGCATCCATGCATGCTGCCCCTGCTGTCCATTTCCATGGTGTTTACATCATTTTCTGTGGTTTCCAGGTTTTGGGCCAAGCTTCCCTGTGCAGAGCCTTGGTCCCCTTGAAAAATGCTCGAGTCTCACATTGATTTATTTAGTTATTTGAAACAAACACTCGAGCAACGGAAAAAGTTCAATTCGAGTAATGAGCACTCGAGCATTTTAGTGCTCGCTCATCTCTACTCTTGACCAAGGTCAAAAACCAGACAAATCTTTGGAGTTTCAGATGACTCTCCCTGGAGGGGAAAGCTGTTGTTTTGTGTAATTAAGTGCTGCCTGTGCTTCAGTATGCCATACAGGCATGGCTGCCAATGGCCAAGGTGCATGTGTATGTATTACCAGAACCTTTTAACTGTTTGTCTGGGGCACACTGGACAGTGTCAAAAAGAGCTTTATGTACAAGGCACGACTCAAAGGATGAAAAGGCATCCTTTACATCCTGACCTTGCTCTGAATCACTTTTGTTTGTGACCGCATATGCCAAACTCTGAGGACTGCTTCCCAGGGAAAGTCTGTGTCCTGCTACTTCCTCCTATCTCTTCTGGGGTGGGACAAGTGGGGAAGCTCCTTCCCTTTCAACAGTAATGCTCCCTAGCTCTACGCTGGGGTTGTGGACATAAACCAGAATTTTGGAAGCCCAAGACAATTCACAAGTTAATCGGAGATAAGGACACCATTGAACAGCTTCCAGGGGTCTCCTGGACCAACGTGTCATGGGACTGACTTTCCAACAAGCACAATGACTTATTGTGGATGGCCATCAAGGGGGGTCTGCCCCTCGGTGTCTTCATGTACGCTCGGAAACAGCAAGACGTGCTTATGTCCGAGGTGCCCCTGGAGGGCAGAAACACCCATGCACCTGTTTTGGGATTGCCCTTTTTCTTGTTGGATGTCGTGTAGCAGGATTTCCAAGCCTCTGTGCCAAGGAACAAAATGACATACCAAGCGGTGCTGTATGGAGTGTTTCAAGGGACGTAGACTGTGGGAGCTATATAGGATGCCTCGTGTCGTATTAACAGTTTTAAGGATGGATCTGGTATGCCGGGAGATTCCTCACATGGCATGGAATAAACCCTTATTGTTTTGGATTGTCACCAAATGGTACTATCCACCTGCCTCCCCATGAATTATATGCAGTCCCCCCCATGGATTACATGCATCCCACATGAATTATTTATATGCAGCCCCCTTGCCCACTTATGGATTATATGCAGCCAGCTACCACCCTCCCACCATGGATTAATATGCATCCCCTTCTCCTCCCATGAATTATATGCACCACCCTCCACCTCCATGGATTAATTATATGCAGCCCTCCTCAACCGCTATGGATTAACTATATGTAGCCTGGGTCCCCTTTAATCCCTATGGATGTTTATATCTAAAAGCAAGAAATTTGCTAACTGATAAGTACAGGTCTGACCTTTTTTTTTTACAGGTCAGTCGCTGTCATTGAAACTGCATGTATTTTTTGTTTGATCAAGCATGTTTACTATAGTAGCATTGCATTTTGACATAGGAACAAGATGTAATAAACTGCTACTTTGTATTCTCTAGCTCCTACAGAGATCCCCAACAATTTACAATGTTTACAATTTTTCTTTCTTTTTTTTGTATCATTCTTTATTAACCAGTTTGTGGCACAATTCAAACACTTTTGCCCATTCTTCTTGTGAGAAGGACCTATCTAGCTCCCTTTCCCAGGCCTTAAAATAGTGTGAGAGATTGTGTGAGAGATCGCACCTTGACCAATACACCTTGACTCGAAAAGTGTTAATTCTCTGTGCAGATTTATCCTAGATTTAATGGCATGATAAAAGTGTGCTAATTGGTTGTATTCCCACTGGACACAGGGGTTGTAGAGATCACTAGTGAGTATCTCCTCATACAGGATGAGAGCACCATCTTTGGTGACCGACTGAAATCGGAGAGGGCCCTGATCTCGTATTGCAGCTAAGAAATCTGTAGACGTTCCCGGAGGAAACTCTGGGTTGTTCGTTATGGGTATCATGTTTACAATTTTGACAGTGGTTGGTAAGAGTTCCAAGGTAAGGACTTAATAGCTGCAGGTCTTTCTTGTTTCAAACACAAGCAGAGAGAGAGGAGTATAGGAAGAGCACTAAACACGGTTTGTAGGCATGCAGAGTGTGTCCTCCATGAAGATCTGCTGCAATACGCAAATCGTCAATTTTGACAATATGCATTAAAGGGAACCTGTCACCAGGGACCTCATTTTTCACTTAACACAGATTCTAAAAGCCCATGACACCTGCAGTGCAAACATGCCTCTCTGCCTTTTCTAAGCATTTGTATTACAATATAATTGTGTGTTATAACTTACTCTTGCATCCTGACAAAATCTTGGGGTAGTCACAGGGGCTGGACTTTGGTTTCCATGCATTTCAAAAAACAACATGTGACTTGTCTGAGCTGCAGGCTGTCTCCATGTACAGCTTGTCCCTCCCCCACTGATGTCAGCTCACCAGGCTGTGACCTCTGAGAAGGAGCACAAAGGTGGGGGCCAAGCTCTGAGGAGTAACAAGGCACATGTTGTTTTTTGAAATGCATCTAAACCAAAGTCCAGCCCCTGTGACTACCCCAGGATTTTGTCATGGAGAAAGAGTAAGTTATAACACACAATTATATTGTAATGCAAATGCATATAAAAGGCAGAAAGGCAGATTTGCACTGCAGGTGTAATAAGCTTCTGCAACCTGTCTTTAGTGAAAAATGAGGTCCCTGGTGACAGGTTCCCTTTATGTTAAAACCCTTAATACTATTATCATTAGAGAAGGGAACATTTTTCTAAATTGGATTCTACCAGGTTTGCCAAATTTGGTTTTGAAACAAATCAAATCATAACGAATCACGACATGTGACATAACAGTACGTCACATGGCGGGTGCATGGAGACGGCACAAGGGCTGAGCCCTCTCCATAGTCGGTAAGTCTTTGCTGCATATTGCAGTAAAGGCTTACTGGTGGCACCCACAGATTGCAGCCGGTAAAGCTGCTGGCGACTTATAAAAAATGGCGAACCTTCATTGCTGTCCTACACTTTGAGAAAAGGCTTTGCCTGAAACACGTTAATAAGGACTATATTTTTATCCACCTTTCTATGTACTATTCATGTACTATTCATGTATTTTTTATTTAATTACTAATAAACCCCATTTATTACATTTATGGTTTATGACCACTTTTGACCCCTTAAGGACGAAGGGTTTTTCGCTCATTTCTCGCTGTCCACCTTCAAAAATCCATAACTTTTTAATTTTTACGTGTAGAGAGCTGTGTGAGGGCTTATCTTGTGCGTAACAAATTTTACTTTCCCATGATGTTATTTGTGATTTCCATGCCGTGTACTGGAAAGGAGGAAAAAAATTCCAAATGTGGAAAAATGGAAAATCAGGGCATGTGCGTCACGTTCTTGTGGGCTCAGTTTTTACGACTTTCACTCTGCACTCCAAATAACACCTCTTATTTATTCTTTGGTTCTGTATGATCATAGAGATACCAAATTTATATAGGTTTTATTGTGTTTTAATACATTTTCAAAAATTAAACTAATGTGTACAAAAAAGGAAAAAAAAATTCCTTCTTCTGACGCTAATAACTTTTTAATACTTTGGTGTACAGAGCTGTGTAATATGTTAGTTTTTGTGAAATTAGCCAATGTTTTCATTGCTAACATTTTGAGGTTTGTGCGACATTTTGTTAACTTTTTGTTAAATTTTTTATGTCATGTAAAAAAGTGTAAAATTCGCATTTGGACATTAGGAAGCCATTACCCTTTTTGTAGGTCACCACCGGCAATAACCGTTTTTATATTTTGATAGATCGGGCATTTTGGGATTTTTACTGTTTATTATGTTATTATCAGTTCTAGCGAAAGGGGGTGATTAAAATTTTTAATATTTCATAAATTTTTTACATTTTTTAAACTTTTTTTTCTTTCTTTTTACTATTTCTTAGACCCTCTAGGGTACATTTACCCTAGATGGTCAGATCATTCTTACCATATTCTGCAATACTACCAATTTCAAGGTAAACTTCTCCAAGTCAGAAATTCTGAACATAACCCTCCCCGAATGAGAAACTCAGGCCCAACAAAGGAACTCACCATTTAAATGGTAAAATCAAAATATTAGATATCTGGGGTTCCAGCTCTCTCCAGATGTGGGCAGGCTGCACAGGCTCAATTATACAGCCTTACTTTCCCCAATTAAGGACCAACTAGACCACGTGAAAGTTCCCTACATGTCTTGGTGGGGGAGGAAAAACTTGCTGAAGACATACATACTCCCCAAATCACTGTTCTTGTATCAAATAGTGCCTAGTAAACTTCAAAAATCATTTTTTGTGAAGACCGGGAACGTTTTCTCAAACTTCCTTTAGCAGAGTAGACGAGCCCGACTACCCCCAAAACTATTAGCACAACGAGCCCGGCAAGGAGGAATCGGGCATCCGGACATGTTTAGCTATTACTAGACCAAAGTGGTTTCTATGACACAATCGCCTGAAGTGCCATTATTCAACTAACTGGAAAACATCACAATGTCAGAAGGGGATAAGGTTAGGCTGTGGTTAGCTCTAGCACCCTAGTAGCCCCCTACATGAGGGATTGTTCAAGACCATGATTAGAGATAAGATACCAAGCGGGCAGATATCATATGAGTTGCTACCTTTGAGTGTGCTTCCCTATGTAAGTGCACACAGATTCCTTCTGGAACACTTACGCACCCACCCAATAGCCTCCTTCTTCTCATAAGGGGAGATGGCAGACAAACACTACTTGTTTAGGAAAACTGGGCTACTGCTCAAAAAATTATATACACATACACAGCTTTTCGGACACATGCAACAAATTTCAGGGGTTGCCTCAGAAGACAAACCAGACTGCTGAATAAGGTTAGTTGCACTAGCAAATAAGAAACCCCTATGCAGACAACTTATGTCAGGTTGTTACGAGGCGGTATTGAAGTTGGGCAAGTCTGAGATGCCTTCCTATGTCCACCAATGGGAACGAGAACTACAGACTGTACTCTTTAAAGAGGAGATAGACGCCCTACTGAGGAACTCTAATGGTTTCTCTAGGTGTATATACGAGATGGTATAAAACACCCCCATGGTTATATACAATTAACTGGGCCATACCTAACACCTGCTTTGAGATGTGGCCTAGATGCAGGGGACATGACAACATTTGATGGTTGTGCCCGGTTATATCTGATTTCTGGAATGTGGTTCTAGTAGCAATGGGAAAAATATGTGGTACAGCAGTCCCCAGATCTACAAAGATTATTCTTTTAGGCATCCCTGAACAAAACCTTGCACTGGAACGTGGTTACCTCCATAATCATCTGCTAACGGCTACAAAACTACTTATCCCCCTGCAGTGAAATCAAGTAATCCCCCATCTATGGCCCAATGGACTGAAAAGAATCCATGAGATCTGCAGATTTGAGGAACTTGACCAATAACAGTAAAGTTACAAACTCCTCCAGCCCCATCCCCACCCTATATAAACCCCCTTCCCCTTATGTTTATGTGTGCTATTGATTTGTTATGTAAAAAATGGTAAAAAAGCCTTTCAATATGCAATGTATATGTTAACATAAATGTACCCAATAAAAACAGTTTTAAAACATATGCTTCACAAGATCCACAAAGATGGCAATCTATGAAGGCCTATTATTTCTGGCATTGGCACCTTGACAGAATGCATCTCAGGTTGGGTGGAAAATCTCCTAAAACCCCTGGTTAGAAATACTCCCAGCTACATACAGGACACTACTGACCTTTTAAATAAACTCAAGACTGAAGGAACACTTCCTTATTGAACAATTCTAGCCACCATGGATGTGGAATTTCTATACACTAACATACCCCACAAAGATGGAATAGCAGCATGTTGGGCACACATGTAGAAGCACAACGTACCAACAGAACTGGTCTCAGAACTCATACAATTTGCGCTTACCCACAACCATTTCTCATCTTTTTATGGCTGAACCGGAAGTTGCTTATTTATCTACTTGATCTACCTACGTTATATTGAGGACA
Source organism: Engystomops pustulosus (assembly GCA_019512145.1). Classification (NCBI taxonomy): domain Eukaryota; kingdom Metazoa; phylum Chordata; class Amphibia; order Anura; family Leptodactylidae; genus Engystomops; species Engystomops pustulosus. The sequence goes on from CM033645.1 coordinate 97,788,799, forward strand.
TTCTGATCATCTGGATTGCAGGAGAGGAAGCAATGAGGGCTACAACAACTTTCACCCCACCATCAATCTGAAACTAAGCTATTCAGATAAGGAGATACACTTTCGGAATTCCATGAACCAACAGACGGAACAGCCTACCTGAGAAATAACACCTTCCATCCCAAACATACCAGACAATCATATACAGTCAGGCCAGGGGCGGACTGGGAATTTAAATTGGCCCTGGAAAAAGCTGTAAAAGTGGCCCCATTCTGTGGGCGGGGTCAAAACAAGTAGGCATGACCATGTGGTGTGGGTGGAGTTACTAAACTCCATACAAACTGTTTATAGAATGTCTAAATTAACATGTACACTGCAGAGAAAGAGACTCACATTGCCTCCTTGTAAAGGAATAACACTATTTTAAGAGCACACAACTTAATACTGCCATATATGTACACTAAAGACATACTACAGTACCTTCTCCAATAAACAAGAATGTAACTATTATAATACTGTCCCTAAGTAAAATATATTGTAATACTGCCCCCCTACAGTATACAGCCAGACTGCCCCAGTATATGGCCAGTCACCCCTCTATACAGCCCCCTCTGGTTTACAGCCTGCCCCAGTACTGTATACAGCGCCAGCACAGTTTTGGGCCGGTCGAAAAAAAAACCACATGAAACTCACCTTTCCGACGCCCCGACGCTGCTCTCCCGCTTGATACAGTCCGGCCGCAGTGACAGCTCAGTACGGGCCGGCGTCGCACAGACCATGGCGTCAGCTGCTTGCCGACGTAATGGTCTGTGCGACGCTGGCGCGTACGTTGTTGTCACCGCGGCCGGACTGGATCAAGCGGGGGAGCAGCGTCGGAAAGGTGAGTTTTATGTTTTTTTTCCACTGGCCCCACAAGTACAGGACCGGCCCCAGACCGGCCAAAACTAATCGGCCCACCGGGAATTCTCCTGGTGGGTCTTATGGCCAGTCCGCCCCTGAGTCAGGCTATATGCTAAAACCGTATCTGTTTAGACAAGACATACCTGGAAAAACACCTCCTGGAGCTCAGGTCTGAATTTATCTAGTTGGGCTACAATCCAAAAGTAACTGACAACCAAATAAGAAAATCAGCAGCCATCAACATATACAGGTTGCTAACATATAAGGAGACCGAATAGGAGGCCAGAGTGCACCTATTAGTCACTTACAGCCCACAACTGGAGATCCTATGTCATATTGCCAAGGAACTCCAACCGATTCTACATAAAGATACAAAACTAAAATAAATATTCCCAGTCCCTGCTCTCCTGTCCTTTTGGCAAACAAATTGTTGTCCGGAGTGCCCTGAGAACCCCATCAGAAAATGGTACTTCACCCAGTCTGCAAAGTAGGTGTAAAGGATCTCCCAGTAGCTGCACTTTTCTCCATAGAGGACCACACTATGGAAGATTTGGAGGTTACTATTTTAATGGGACTTTTTTACATTAGTATACATTAATGCAGAGATTCAACATGTTAACATTCATCCCATCTTCATGACCTCCCATCTCTGACCTGGAGGCCACAAGCAGATAAGAGCCAGGACTCGCCTCACAGGTTTTTAGTGTGTTTATTGCCCTGCTGTCATAAATAAGATGTCCCTGTATTTATCAATATTGTTGTAAAGTTTTTTTTATATCCTGCCTAGTGTGTAATGTTGTGTAAAATGCTGTGAATTTTCATGCACAACATCATGTATGATGAATAGAACTTGTATTCTTGAAAGCTCATCATCAAATATACTCAGTTAGCCTCAAAAAGGTATTGCTTGATTTCTTCTTTTTTATTTACCTCAATATATGCGAACATTAGGCCGTTTTCTGGCATGGAACATTCAGGCATATGTTAACACATTGCCAAAGAGGGAAGACACAAGTACTGGCCATAGAAAAACATCTAATTGGCATGGAGCCATTTCCAAACTATTTGAAGCCCATTTCTTTAGTAAATAAGATTATTAATTAGTGGAACATATTCAGGACCTTCCACAATATTCTTCAAAAAGGTCATTCTGTAAAAAGCTCAACAAAATTCCAAAATAACCACATGTTGCATCTCAGAATGTTATATAGGCTAAATATGCTGCATGAAAAGAAATGAAAATTAGTATAAGATGCTTATGTGGAAGTATAGTGATATCATTGTGACTGCTTCACCTTTAATTGCTGCACAGCTCTTTTCTCTTTTTTTCTGTCCTGGTCAGCTCTCCACCTGACTATTGCCGAGCTGCATGACCAGCTTTGGATAGATAGAGGTAAAGTTCCTCCTTAGTATTAATATATTTTATAACAAAGAGCTTATAATAAGCCTCCCTATAAAATATTAAAATTGATTTAAATAAAAGTTATGCTCTAAAATGCTTTCCAGATTTCAGATATTGATAACCAATCTATACGATAGATCATAAATATTAGATCACTAGCAACAGGTGCATCACTAGGTTAAAAAATCTTATCCCTGTGTTAAATGAGCAATTGTTCTGCTGCTCTTGTGGCATTCCCCAGTCTCAACTCAATCTGTGTCCCCCGGGAGTAAATAAACTTGAATACAATAGGAGAACAAATTTGTCTCCCTGTTGCACCATATTCAGCAATATTGTCACAACACTGCACTTTCTGCCAAGCAGACAGAACGAAGAAAAAAAGATCATTATAAATAGCAGCGAGCCACAGGAGGATACTTAATAAGAAGCAGGGGTCACAGGATGAAACATTATAAAGCAAGGGGGGGGTCCACAAGAAGTGACATTATGAATTGCAAGGGCCACAAGAGTAGACATAAGAAAGTTAAGGACAAATTAGAGAACAATATAAATCTCAGGGGGACACAAGAGGGGGCAATATAAGGCAGGGGGGAGTCACTTTCTAGTTTTCTAGTTATACTCAGTAAAGAAATGGGGTGCAGATAAGTTGTGGGTAGAGATGGAAGAATAGATTCTAACAAAGTGAAATTAGTTGAGAATTTCAGGAGAAATAATTTTTTCCACCCTTTATTAGCAAAATAGCCACAAGAACAATGGGGGTCATTTACTAAGGGCCCGATTCGCGTTTTCCCGACGTGTTACCTGAATATTTCTGATTTGTTGCGCATTTCCCTGTATTGCCCCGGGATTTTGGCACACGCGATCGGATTTTGGCGCATCGGCGCCGGCATGCATGCAACGGAAATCGGGGGGCATGGCCGAACAAAAACCCGACAGGTTTGGAAAAACCGCGGCATTTAAAAAAAAAATGTGTTGCGAAACTTGCACTTGCCTTCACCAGGTATAGGCCAGTGAATTTCAGGGCATTCCAGAGCAGCAGCGCCACCTGGTGGACTAGGAACTACCTAAGTGTATCCCGTCCGGACCCGTATCCACCGCAGAGAACGCGCCGCTGGATCGCGAATGGACCAGGTAAGTAAATCTGCCCCAATGTGTTACATAGGGCAGAGAACTCTGGAACTTATGTGATGTCACAAATTTCAATTCTTTTTTGTTACTAAAGTAGATATCAAGAAATCCGTTTCAAATCCATATATTTGCTGTGATTTTTTCTCAAAGTCCAGGGTGTCAGTTTTGGTGTTCTGTATTCCCCAAATTTCAATTATTTTATGTTGAAATCCGTGTCAAATCAACATAGTTGATTAACCAATATGTCAGACAGAGAGGTGGCAGGTGGAGCAGGCACAGGTCGCCGCAGAGTATAGGGGACATTGCAGCAGAGGTGATTCTGTGAGGCCAGAACTGCCGGTGTCATGTAGCGGCAATGTGTTGATGAACAACCCAAAGGTTCTCTATTGGTTGACTAGGTCATCCACTTCCTCCCAAATGACATCTGACAACCCCAGCCAAAAGTCCTTGGTTGTATTTGGTCCAGGAGCAAGTTAGCGGCCCTCATCTGTCCTCAACCAGCCTCTGTCCTGTTCATTTCCCCTAGCCAGAGATCTACTAGGTTGTCTGGACGCAAAGCCACTATACAGCGAGGACAAACTCTTTGAGGACAGTAAGCAGCTGCTTGGCAGACATCTGCTGCTTCGTGCAGTAGGCGGGAAAGTGCAGATGTGGAGAGTGGCATGGGAGGTTATGTTGCAATTCCAAGCAGTCAGGCAGTGCATACTGAGACCGTTGAGGAGAATAGCAGTGACAGGGAAACATAAATTGATGATGGTATAGCCAATCGCACTTAGGAGCCGGGTGAAGCCAGGGCTTCATCATCATCGTTGGGAGAAGAGTGTGATTGCACGTCAGGCAGCAAGTCTCTACTTTGGCCATGAGTTAACAGGGTGGCTGTGCGAGAATGGGTGACAAACAGCCACGGGGTACAAAACTTGCTTTGCAGGTCCACAGGGGCACAGGGGCTGTCAAATCACTAACTCAGTGCTGTGTCAGTTTTTTGTTAAGACACCAAAGTAGCGGACTGTATGTATATGCGGGAAGAAAGTGAAGCGTGGCCAGGGAGCTAATGTTGCAACGTCACCATCCAATGACCGTGGATAAATGTGTCTCAGATGTGGTGGTCCATCCTGCCGCCGCAGCAACAGCAGCAGCACCTAGTGGCACACATGCCATTTCAGTCAGTCAAGGCTCCAGCACCTCTGCCAAAGGAAGATGTTTGTCTTTGACATCATCTCCCAGTCCAGATGCTCCTGCTCCTCACTACACATGGCGCCAGCATTCGTTCAGTGGAGCAATTACAAAGAGACAGCTATATGCGTCCAGCAATCCTAAGGGGCAGAAGCTGACCATGCTCCTGTCCAAGTTGTTGGTACTGCAGTCCCTCCCTTTCCAAGTCGTGGACTCTGCACCCTTCAGAGAACTAATGGCTGGTGCAGAACCAAGGTGGAGAATTGCAAGCTGAAATTTATTTTCCAAAAAGGCTGTATCAGCCGTCCACAAATATCTAGAACAGAAGGTGGGCCAGTCCTTGAGCTTATAGGTTTCTTCCAAGGTGTACGGCAGCATGGACCTGTGGAGCTGTAACTACAGTCATGGCCAGTACATGACCTTTATGGACTACAGGGTGAATGTGCTTCCCGCCCAGCCACACCAGCAACTTGAAAACGAGATGCTGTTTTCTCCTCCACGTTGTCAAACTGCTGCTCCTGCGCTAATGTCCACCTCCTCCTTCTCCACCACCATCTCATCCTCCACAAGTCTAAGTGCTGCTCCATCACACCGGTGTCACGCAGTTCTACACCTGGTTTGCCTGGACGAACGAAGTCACACAGGGGAGGAACTGCTCTGCTTCATTCAAGAAGAAATGAATTTGTGGCTTTCTCCACAAAAACTGAAAATCAGAATCATGGTGACAGACAATGGGAGGAACATGGTGTCCGTGCTGCACCGAGGAGGGATGGTTTATGTGCCCTGCATGGCGCGTGTGTTCAATCTGGTTGTCAAAAGGTTCCTGAAGTCTTCCACTCATCGGCAAGACATTATAAAAATGGCCAGGAAACTGTGCACACACTTCAGCCATTCTTACAAAGACAAGCACATTCTCCTCAAGTTGCAACGGCAGAGCGGCCTGCCCAAGATAGGCTGATATGCGATGTTTCCACCCATTGGAATTCCAGCCTCCATATCTAAGACTGTCTGTTTAAACAGAGAAAAGCCATTAAAAATGTTTTGATGATGCAAGTGGACAGGAGTACTTCCCTGTATAAATTTAATGTCAGCCACTGGCAGCTGCCAGATGCGTGACACCTGCTGTTTGCTCAGGCCCTTTGAAGAGGCCATGAGTCCACTGGGGGCTGAACTAAAGAAGGAGTAGGACATTAAAGCACAGGCAGAGTCTGGTGAAATTAGTGGTTTTATGTACTCAGGTGACAGGAGTGGAGGAGCAGGGGCATCCAGAGGAGGTAGAATATGAGGCAGATTACCCAAAAGCACTGTGGCAGTATGCAGTAGAGCTGGTGGCTGGGAGTCCCTCAGAGTCACTTGCGCAGATGGTCCACAGCATGCTGCTTTGCTTAACTGGTGACAACCAAATAGTCAACATCCGGTATAGGGATGACTTTTAGCTCTCCGCCCTCCTGGACCTTCACTACCAGTCCACTCCTGGTGCTTTTTTTCCAACTGCTGAGAGGGAGGAACAACTGGTGTACTATAGATAAATACTGTGCACAAAGTTGGCCGCTGCCTATGTGCGCCATTGTACATCCTATGTCAGGTCTGACTGGGGGATTCCAGTCATCGCTCATATACTTCTGCTATGGCTGCTGTGGGGAGATGGGAAAGGGGGTAGGAACATCAACAGCTCCATCAGCAGCAGCTTAAGTCTGGAGTCCTTAATGAGCAACTACCTTCACCTACCCAATGAGGAGAGTAGTCGCCACCAGCAGCAGGACATGGAGCAGACCCTGCACCAGCAGGTGGGGGCCTACTTGAACAACACTCTATCATCCCAGGTAGAGGATCCCCTGGACTACTGGCCAGCCAAACTTGATGTGTGGCCACATCTTGTGGAGTTTGCAGAAGAGAAGCTGTCCTGCCTGGTCAGTAGTGTGGCATCAGTGTGGGTGTTCAGTGCGGCGGTGACCATCGTTACCCCAAGGAGAACCCACTTGTCCACACGTAATGTGGAGAGACCAACCTTTGTCAAGAAGATTCAGGCGTGGATCGGCCAGGATTTGAACCCACCAATGCCTTATGCATCAGATTAGATCAGCCATGATGCCTCCCCCAAACGTTGAGAAATGAGTCTGGATTCATTGTGCCACTCTGACCTCCACTCTCTGTCATTGTGCCACACTGTGGCCTACCATGTTGCTGCCACCATAAGAATTTGTCATTGTGCCACTCTTTGTCCTCATGCTGCTGCTAATGCTGTCACCCACCTACACACACTGTGATTTTGCCACTCTCTGACCTCCTGCTGCTGCTGCCACGCCACCTCAACACTTTGCTTTTTTTTGGTTTTTCCCCTCATTTTATCTGTTAGAAGGAGTGAAAAGCTTCAGGATTGATAGCCAAAAGAAGGAATGGATACAGAACATAGAGGACATGCAAATATCCAATTTCCTGGTCATCTCTGTTCTGGATCAAGTCCTGTTTTTGGCTTTAGCAATACTGATGGATTATTGTCTGATTGAAAGCGGACACTGAGAGATGAATTGAAGGGAAGAATGTTCAGTGACGTCAATGCAAAATTACTGCCGACAACCTCTCCTCTATTTTGGGGGGTTTGTACATGTATCAGTGTTTTACAGAACAGGTTCTGTCGTAATCTATGGAATCATCTGATGTCAGTGTAAAAACAGTGCACTCTTTGATGTTATAGTGGGATCTTGGTCATCAGCGCAGTCCTTTTCAGCTGGCACAGACATTACCTTGTCAGCCTGTGTTCCTGCTTCACTTATTTGGTCAAGTTGGCCACTGTAAGTGCCCATGGAATTGAAGAGTGAAGAGATTCTAAGAGCAGCTGCTGTCATGTGCGTGTCCCTATCCATATTTGAGCATGGCACAACATGCTACAACACCCTACAAGCTCTCTGCAGCCAGGAAATACCAGTTTTTTAAGTTGATTCACCATGATTCTATTCGGGTTGAATCAAAAACTAGAAAATTTGGCGAACTCGGCTAATCAAAATTTTATTAAATTTGCACATCTCTAGTTGTGTGGTTTCTAATAAAGGTATTTTCTTTGGAGGCATTTTCTTCTATTTTAAGTTTGTCTGTGACTTGGTTAAAATAGGTAATTTTTCTGATGACAACTTCCCTTTAAATTAAAAGAGATTTTGTTTCATCATTTGTGGTAATATGGATAGTTCAGTTTCTATACAGAGATAATTAGAAAATCTTAAATGTTGATTCATCCTATAACATAGAACACTGCTATTTTTGAATCCTTGTTACAACATTCGTATGATGTAAACACAATGTTAGTTCATTCTGCACTCAGTACCCCATAATACTAAAGTGAAAATAGAATGTAGAAATCTTCTTCTATAAATTTATATAATAATTTATATAAATCTCACAAAGCTTTGGATATTTTCTATCATTCCTTTTTGTATATCCTGTTGTGGTGGAACTGGATCATCAGTGGACAATGGATCATAATTGGATCATCTTCAGAGATCCAAGTCAAGGCTCTTTGACATAGTCCATTTGCATACATTAGTCATTAGGAGTGAGAGAAGAAGAGAGTATGTAACCCTCAGTAACACAACACCAGTAAGTAATTTTTAATTTTATTATTAGCCTATAAAAAAAACTAATTTAGGAAGAGGATTATATAACAGCTTTTCTCTATATACAGTGATCATATGGCCCATCTCTTCATGCATTATTGTCTTGGTGAACGGCCGGTTATTACATTTCTCCAAACTATACAGAAATCTGTATATTTCATCACTGATGGAGTAGGATCTCTTTGTTTGCTCTTCATTGTATGCTATGTTTAAATACATTGTATTATCCTCATGCTTATGCTAGTATTGGAGACATTTCCTCCCCAGCTGTTAAGTGTTGATTTTCACACCTATACCTTACCATATACTGTTACTTGGGCTATGTTTTATTTCATATGGACTCTCTGTTCCAGCCACATTCTGATACTCACTTGATTACAACGTGTCTGAAAAACTATTCATTTGGAGTAACAAGATGCCAAGTTTATGTTGAGAATGACTGGTCTCCTACTTGGGCACCATTGGTGCCATAATGAGTAAGAGGTATCACCTTGTAAAGAGAAAGGATTGTACAGGGGATGTACAGATGAATAAAATCACATATGCACACCTATTCAAGTGAGTGAGAGGCTTGCTCAAACTTTTGTTACTAGTTTGCTAATATTTTATCTTTATATTAATTCATTTGTAATTTGATTACTGCAAATCACAGACAAGTAACAACACCAACTGGCGTTAACACTTCTTGAAGGCAACGAGCCAACATATGCCTGCACTTCTGAAGAAATTTCCCATAGGACAGTTCTTTTTAATATGAAAAAACTGCTCAAGTGATTAAGACTTTGAGATGCTTTCCAGAGAAAATTAAAACTTGATTCACACAGAAAAGCTATACAAGACAAGAAACCTAAGTGTCAAAAAAGTAATGGGGTAATTAAACCTTATCACAATAAAATAAAATTAAAACCATAAACCTATAAAGCATAGTATGATGATGGAATCAAAATAAATGAGTAACAATTAATTTATTTATAAAAGCACTGCCAAACTAGAAACTCAATTAAAACAAAAGGTTCCTCCAGTATTTTATGCAGTATGATAATTATTGAAATGGGTCTAGAGAATTTTTGGTGCTTCTTTATTTTACTCCATTAAAGGCATTTTTGTCAATTAAAGCTATTTATTAGCTTCATTTACCTCATGTTTAAATAATCCCTGTTTCTCCATGTAAAATAAAAGGTATGATTATTATCTGTGCATTAAAAATGAAATATCTAGTTATGAGGTTGCTATGAAGAGTTTAACATATACACTCGAGTATAAACCAAGTGTTTCAGCACAAAACATGTGCTGCAAAACTTCATCTTGGCTTATACTCGCTATATAATACAGGAGGCTGGGCAGGCTGCATAATACAGGGGGCTGGGCAGACTGAATAATACAGAGGGCTGGGCAGGCTGGATAATACAGGGATCCAGTAGAAGAAGTTATGTAAAAAGGTGTAAAAGTCGCATTTCGGACATTTGGGCGCCAAAGTATGAAAAAGTTATTAGCGTCAGAAGATGGCAAAAAATTTTTTTTCTTTTTTGTACACATTCGTTTAATTTTTGAAAATGTATTAAAACACAATAAAACCTATATACTATATGTTTTTCTTGCCATTGTGACGTCACATTAACGCGATGCAGACGCATCTGCTCGCGCCAAAAACCACTATTTAAAAAACCGCAAGTCCACTGTATGTCATGCTTTATTTTAACTGATGAAGAGCCCGGTCCGGGCTCGAAACGCGTCTTAGTAAGCTTTATGAAATAAAATCATACAAATTTAAGAGCCCTCTCCAAATCGAGTTATTGGCGCTGATACCATCCTGGAACCCCCCACTGGAATAGCGTACTCCTTTCATGAGACAAACCTGTCTGCATGATAACCAGGAAAGCTGCCTAATACCACTCTGGAGGCGACTCTAAAGCGACTCTCTCGTGTTGTACCGGTTGTACAACCACAATAGGTGAGCATATTTCCATCTAAAGAACCATTTACCAATTTTTAAAAATTCAGATTCACACATGTGGCGCCTGTATTGTGTCTCCTGTTTCCCTTTCTGACCCAAAAGAAATAAGCCCCTATAGGTCCACATTAAAAAAAGAAAAAAAATTATAGCCTGTACAATTTGACAATGCAAATCTGATCTGGATGGCGCCTCCTTCCCTTCTATGCCCGGCCGTGCGCCCATACAGCGGGCTACCACCACATACCACCTTTTTTCATTTGATCCATTGCAAATGTTTAATTTTCCACCCAAAATGAGTGTATTGTGAAAAAATATTACAATTTGTAGGCTGCACCTCCATTTTATTTTAAGCCCTATAAAACACTTAAAGGGTTAACAAACTTCTTAAAAAAGGTTTTTCATACTTTGAGGGGTGTAGTTTCCAAAATGGGGTAATTTACGAGTCTAGCTATTATTTAGGCCTCTCACAGTCAATTAGAAGTTGAGCAGGTCCATCTAAATACGTGTTTAGGTGATTTTACAAAAAATGTGAAAAATGATACCTAAATTCTAAGTCTCATAACATTCTAGTAAAATATGTGGAATCTTAAAAAGCCCCACAAAGAATGGAATGGGGCGTGCACAGCTGTAGTATAGACTGGTCCGCACACCAACAAGAGACAATATACACTAAGAAGAAAAGAAGTGTGCTATTCCGGACCCAAAACTGATTTTCAATACAATTCAATCTTTATTAAAGGAAACCTACCACTTGAAGTGGCAGGTTTCCGATGGCAATACCGGGCACCAGCTCAGGGTGAGCTGGTGCCGGAGCTTATTTTAGTTAGTGTTTTAAACCGCGGTATCGCGGTTTAAAACAATTTTTAAACTTTATAGCCGGCGCAGGCAGGTACGCGCTCGGCGCTTACCGTGCACGCGGCTTCGAGTTATTGGCGCTGATACCATCCTGGAACCCCCCACTGGATTACAGTTCGTCATAGGAGATATAGCTTCCGTTTTTCCTTAGGAAACTAAGATTTTTAACTCCAGCTTGTATCCACCCTGACAAATCAAGATTATTTACTAGGTCCTGTACAGAAATTAAGTCTATTTCATATAGGGAGAATTTAATTATTTCTTTAAAATACAATATTTACTCCAAATATATAACGTTGCACATGTCGTTTCTAACATGTCCCTGTCTATAACCCTTTAATTCCAAGAATTGACCTAGCAACAGAGCCTTTAATGAACGTATATTTGCTGCTTCTGATTCTATTTTCATCCACCTATCCTGTACATCCCCTGCTGACCACCATTTTCTAATGGGCTCTAGTAGTGCCGCTTCTTGATAGTGTATTATACTAGGGAAACCCACTCCACCCAACTTTTTTGGACAGTATAAGACCCTCCTTGCTATTCTTGGTTTATTTATAAACCCAAATCCATGCACTTAAGTGCTTCTCAATTTCCTAAATGACTTATTTAGTTATACAGTGATTTTACCTTATCTAATAGAAGCTGGCTGTTGACCCTTCTTAATCTAGTGGGTCGGAGCATGAGATTACAATGTCATCGGCATACAAACTAATTTTATACTCCGATAACCCAGTTTTTATACCCCTTATCTCATTGTTATGCCGAATTGAGCAGGCCAACGGTTCAATGAATAAGTTAAAGAGCAGGGGTGACAATGGGCACCCCTGTCTTATTCCATTGCTTAAATCGAATTTCTCACTAGAGAAACCCATACTAGATACAAAGGCAGAGGGTCCATTATAGAGGCTCATGACCAAAAGAGTAAAAGTTTCCAGTAGGCTAACCTTTGCCATAACAACCCTCATAAAATCCCAGTGTACTCTGTCAAATGCTTTTTCAGCATCAATTGACAGAAGTACACTGGGAGCCCCTGATCTATTTTCAATTTGCATTAAATTAACCCCTTATCACCGACACTAGTCTTCAGCTTAATGACCAGACTTGATTTATCAAATCTGACATGTATCATGATAATTGGTTATAACTTCGGAACGCTTTA
>CM033645.1:97812034-97843147 GCA_019512145.1 Engystomops pustulosus
TATTAAATGTAGTTGCAATATCAATCTCCTTCTTGCCATTCCTTCGCATTTACGCTTCATATCAGAGATGAATGGCATATTTAAGAACATGGCCTCCTGTCCCAATCCATTCAATAGACTTTTGGTTTCCTCCTCAGTGTAGCTGTTAAACTCCGGTGAATGAGCGCCCATGGATTCCACATGTGTAGTCATGCTGCAAAATTTCTGAGTGTGGGCTGTAGGTCAAAAAATAGCCATGTATAAATCAAGTTCACAGCTGCACCACTTTTAGAAAACTTAGTTCGGGTGCTTACCCTTCTCAGTGGTTTGACTCTCCACCTCTTCATGCATAAAAGTAAAAAATAGGCTGCACACCACATTGTTCAGAATGCTTTCTTCAGAATAATTTCTCAACCAAGTTTCAAGGATATAAGTCTATTGTTATAAACAAATCTCATACAATCATGTGACATTATCATGTGATCAAATCCATAATGAAATACATCTTTTTTGTGATCATAACGTGTACATTTAAAGATACATCTTTACTCATCAGCAGTGAGGTTATCAAATTCATAAGATATCAATTACATTGTGCAAGTGAAGGATTGTACCTGACACACTACACAGCAAACATCTATATGAGATTTCTTGAAGAGCGTAGGGTCTATGTATCTCCCCACTTCAGCCATGTGCTGGAGTGGTGGAGGTACATAGACAATGTGTTCGTGATATGGAAAGGGGGAGGAGATATATTGGAGGAGTTCTTCGAGGAGCTCAATCAGAAAGGTCCAACAGTAAAATTCACAATAGTGAGCTCAAGAAGTGAAATGCAGTTTCTTGATAACTGGTGACTTTAAAAGACATCTTTTACGAAATCTAACGGACAAAAACAACCTACTTGACTTCCGTAGTGCACACCCACGTAGTATGGTGCGAAGTTTACCCAAAAGTCAATTGAGGCGGGTTAAAAGAATAGTCAGGAATGAAGTTGAAAGTGAGGTGAGACTAGGAAATATGTGTAATAAATTTAGAGAAAGTCATTATCCCACGTGCCTTCTAAAAACACAAAAGGAGGTGGTGGACAAAATATCCAGAGAAGAATTACTGGCGGAAAAAGGTACAGGGGGCATTGAAACAAAAAGGAATAGGATCTTACTAGTGAGTACATATAGTGAGAATAGTGGGGGCGGCCAAAATTATCAGGAAACACTGGCCGATACTAAGGAGTATATTAAATGTAGTTGCAATATCAATCTCCTTCTTGCCATTCCTTCGCGTTTCCGCTTCATATCAGAGATGAATGGCATATTTAAGAACATGGCCTCCTCTCCCAATCCATTCAATAGACTTTTGGTTTCCTCCTCAGTGTAGCCGTTAAACTCCAGTGAATAAGCACCCGTGGATTCCACAGTTGTAGTCATGCTGCAAAATTTCTGAGTGTGGGCTGTAGGTCAAAAAATAGCCATGTATAAATCAAGTTCACAGCTGCATCACTTTTAGAAAACTTAGTTCGGGTGCTCACCCTTCTCAGTGGTTTGACTCTCCACCTCTTCATGCATAAAAGTAAAAAATAGGCTGCACACCACATTGTTCAGAATGCTTTCTTCAAAATACTTTCTCAAGCCAAGTGTCAAAGATATAAGTCTATTGTTATAAACAAATCTCATACAATCATGTGACATTATCATTTGATCAAATCCATAATGAAATACATCTTTTGTGTGATCATAACGTGTACATTTAAAGATACATCTATACTAGAGATGAGCGAGCACTAAAATGCTCGGGTGCTCGTTACTCGAAACCGAAACATTTCCGATGACTCGAGTGCTCGTTTCGAGTAACGAGCCCCATTGAAATCAATGGGAAGACCCGAGCATTTTCAGTAAAATGACCAAAACTGACCGAGCACAGTGAAATAACACAGTGCAGAACAGATTGCAGATGTTGGGAAACATCTGCAAGTTGTTCTTCACACATATTGTGTTCTTCAAATACTATTGTGGAGAAACACCGTTTTGCACGCGTGTCTCCGGACATCTGCGATCTGCTCGGAGACACCCGGCCCAAACGGTGTTCTCCGCAATAGTAGTTGGAAAAACAATATGTGTAGAGAACAACTTGAGATGGTGCCCAAACATTCTGCAAGTGTTCTCTACAAATATTGTCTTCAAATACTATTGTGGAGAAACCCGTTCTGCACGCGTGTCTCGGAACAGATCGCAGATTGTTCGACATCTGCAATCTTCTGCACTGTGGTTATTTCACTGTTTTCTTTCAATTAAACGATTATAAAATTGTTTTAATGTATTTTTTTATTGTTCTCATTCTTTTTTTTAATTAAATGCTCGTTATCGAGCAGGGCAAATACTGTTTCGAGCAACGAGCCGGTTCCGAGTATGTAATACTCGACCGAGCATCAAGCTCGGACGAGTATACTCGCTCATCACTAATCTTTACTCATCAGCAGTGATGTTATCAAATTCATAAGATATCAATTACATTGTGCAAGTGAAGGATTGTACCTGACACACTACACAGCAAACATCTATATGAGATTTCTTGAAGAGCGTAGGGTCTATGTATCTCCCCACTTCAGCCATGTGCTGGAGTGGTGGAGGTACATAGACAATGTGTTTGTGATATGGAAAGGGGGAGGAGATATATTGCAGGAGTTCTTTGATGAGCTCAATCAGAAAGGTCCAACAGTCAAATTCACAATAGTGAGCTCAAGAAGTGAAATGCAGTTTCTTGATAACTGGTGACTTTAAAAGACATCTTTTACGAAATTTAACGGGCAAAAATAACCTACTTGACTTCCGTAGTGCACACCCACGTAGTATGGTGCGAAGTTTACCCAAAAGTCAATTGACGCGGGTTAAAAGAATAGTCAGGAATGAAGTTGAAAGTGAGGTGAGACTAGGAAATATGTGTAATAAATTTAGAGAAAGTCATTATCCCACGGGCCTTCTAAAAACACAAAAGGAGGTGGTGGACAAAATATCCAGAGTAGAATTACTGGCGGAAAAAGGTACAGGGGGCATCGAAATGAAAAGGAATAGGATCTTACTAGTGAGTACATATAGTGAGAATAGTGGGGGGCGGCCAAAATTATCAGGAAACACTGGCCGATACTAAGGAGTAATCATAAAGAGGTGTTGGAGTTTAAGAAACCCCATATTCTCTGACCGGAGATATAAGAATATAAAAGACAGATTAGTGCATGCGGATGTAGACACTAAAAGACATTGAAACAAAGCTATGTAACAACTGGAAGATGTGGCAGTTTTCCATGCTTAATCTGCATTAACTGTAGTTATATGAAGAAGGGCATATATTTCATACATACCAAAAAGGGGGAATATTTTGAGATTAAGCACCGACTAATGTGCAACTCAGGATTTGTAATCTATGTTTTACAATGCCCGTGTAAATTAATCTACGTAGGGGAAACAACATTGGAATTTAAAGTAAGGATAAATCAACATAGATACACTATCAGGAAAGAAATGAAGGACCAACTGGTGTCCAAGCATTTTTTCGATGCTAAGCATAAGGAAAAAGATCTTAAATTCACACTGATAGATCATGTACCAGTTCCACGTAGAGGAGGAGATAGACAGAAGGTATTAATGTTAAAGGAACTACAATGGATTAGGAAATTAAATGCTATAACCCCGCAAAAATACAATAAAAAGTGATCAAAAAATATTACTTTAGAATGGTATTGTTGCAAAGTACAACATGTCCCGCAAAAAACAAGCCATCAATCAGCTCCATAATAGTAAAAATGTTATGCCACTTGGAAGACGGCAATGCAAAAATGATAGATTTTTCCCCACATTAGGGTTTTATTTGGCAAATAAAAAGTAAAAACGTAAGAAAAAATATTCAAGTATGGTATTCCCATAATCGTATTGACCCATATAATAAAGATAATATGATTTTTAGGCTATACGGTGAACACCGCTTACCAAAAAGTAAAAAATCCAGTACAGAATTGATGCTTTTCCACTCCTGCTGTCCAAAAAAAGTTCCTAAATTTTCAACAATAGGGGATACAAACCCCAAAAATTGCAACACTAGAAAAAGCATCTAATCCTGTGCGCCTCGCTTTGTGCCCATAAAACAAGTAACGGCTGCAAGTGAGGGGTCTCGATAGAAATTGCATAACAACGGGTTTTCTATTATTATCTTTTGAAAATGTGTAAATTTTAGGGTTAAATAAACGTATAAGATCTCAAGGAGTTAACAATCTTCCTAAAAGTTGTTAAAATGGGTTGATTACATAGGGTTTTTTTATGTAAAATATGTAAAATTTAATTCAAAATTGTAATCATCCCCAAAATAGTCAATTCTGAAAATATGGAAAACCAATATTCGATTTGTAACCTTGTGACATCAAAATAAATTATCCAAACATTTCAAAAATTGTGAAAATGTAAAGTAGACATATGTACTGGCGGAAAAAGGTACAGGGGGCATCGAAATGAAAAGGATAGGATCTTACTAGTGAGTACATATAGTGAGATAGTGGGGGCGGCCAAATTTCAGGAAACACTGGCCGATACTAGAGTAATCATAAGAGGTGTTGGAGTTAAGAAACCCCATTTCTTCCGACCCGAGATATAGAATAAAAGACAGATTAGGCATGCGGATGTAGACCTAAAAGACATTGAAAACAAAGCTATGTAACAACTGGAAGATTGTGGCAGTTTTCCATGCTTAATCTCGCATTAACTGTAGTTTAATATGAAGGGCATATTTTCATACATACCAAAAGGGGGATATTTGTAGATTAAGCACCGACTAATGTCAACTCAGGATTTGTAATCTATGTTTACATGCCCGTGTAAATTAATCTACGTAGGGAAACAACATTGGAATTTAAAGTAAGGATAAATCAACATAGATCACACTATCAGGAAGAAATGAAGGACCAACTGGTGTCCAAGCATTTTTCGATGCTAGCATAAGGAAAAAGATCTTAAATTCACACTGAAGATCATGTACCAGTTCCACGTAGAGGAGGAGATAGACAGAAGGTATTATGTTTAAAGGACTACAATGGATTAGGAAATTAAATGCTATAACCCCGCAAAAATAAATAAAAAGTGATCAAAAAATATTACTTTAGAATGGTATTGTTGCAAAGTACAACATGTCCCGCAAAAACAGCCATCAATCAGCTCCATAATGTAAAATGTTATGCCACTTGGAAGACGGCAATGCAAAAATGATAGTTTTTCCCCCATTAGGGTTTATTGGCAAATAAAAAGTAAAAACGTAAGAAAAAATATCAAGTATGGTATTATTCCCAAATCGTTTGACCCATATAATAAAGATAATATGATTTTTAGGCTATACGGTGAACACCGTTTACCAAAAAGTAAAAAATCCAGTACAGAATTGATGCTTTTCCACTCCTGCTGTCCAAAAAAAGTCCTAAATTTTCAACAATAGGGGATACAAACCCCAAAAATTGCAACACTAAAAAAGCATCTAATCCTGCAAAAAAAAAAATGCCATCACATGGCCCCAATAACAGTGAAGCTATAATTTTATAACCTACAAAAGGGGCCAATGAGAAAACTAAAATCCTGCCGGCTGCAGGGCCCTCCTTCCCTTGTGCGCCTTGCTTTGTGCCCATAAAACAAGTAACGGCCGCAAGTGAGGGGTCTCTGTCTCGTAGTAATTGCATAACACGGGTTTTCTCTTTTTTAATCTTTGAAAATTGTAAATTTAGGGTTAAATAACGTATAAGATCTCAAGGAGTTAACAATCTTCCTAAAAGTTGTTTCTCTGATAGTTTGAGGGGTGCAATTTAAAAATGGTTGATTATATAAGGGTTTTTTATGTAAAATATGTAAAATTTCATTCAAAATTGTAATCATCCCCAAATAGTCAATTCTGAAATATGGAAAACCAATATTCGATTTGTAACCTTGTGACATCAAAATAAATTATCCAAAACATTTCAAAAATTATGAAATGTAAGTAACATAATTGGGAAATCTATTTGCCTGAAGACACAATTGATTTTCGAATTTAGAAATGGCAAATTTTTCAAATCATCATTTTTTCTTTTTTGTAAATAAACGCAAAATTTATCAGCCAACATTTATCACTGAAATGAATACTTTTTATAAACAAATCTCATCTTTTGATAAGTAACATACCAATGTTCAAATTATAACCATATAAAGCGTCAGAAGTCAGAATACAAAAAATGGGGCTGAGTCTTAAGCTACAAAATGGCTTTGTCCTTAACACTTTGCCGACCGAGGACGAACTATATCGTCCTTGTGCCGCAAAGGGTGTATGGATAGAGCTCACGAGCTGATCTCTCTCCATACACACCGGGGTAATGGCTATATAAAACAGCCAAACCCATCTGTCACTGCCGCGTCGGTGCTGGCACCAATCGCAGCAGTTAACCTGTTAAGTGTCGGGGTCGAACCCGACCGCAGCAAATAACTTACCGTTATATGCGTGCCGCCATGTTGGATGGCTGATCATTGAGACTCACAGGCTTGCCATGTGCAATGATTTTTAATAGCCCCAGTAGTTTCCAGTATAGTATTAGCAATCGACCCTGCAGGGTTAAAGTATGAAAAAATGAAAAATAGTAAAAAAAATAAACTTTTAAATCACCCCCTTTCCTAAACTGATATAATATAAATAACAGTAAAAATCATAAACACATAGGTATCACCACGTCCAAAAATATCCGATCTATCAAAATATATTAGCATTTTTTCCTGGCGTTTAACCCCATAACAGAAATTGGCACCCAAAGTCGAAAATGCCACTTTTTTGCCATTTTGAAAAATCTAAAAATTCTATGAAAAATGATCAAAAGCCCACATGCAGCCCTCAAAATGATAGCATTAAAACTTCATCAAAATTCATAAATGACACCCACACCTCCGTGCACTCAGTATGAAAAGTTATTAGTGCCAGAACTGGCAAAAAGAAGAATTTTTTTTTGTACAGAAGGTTTTAATTTTTTTAAATCTATAAAACATTATAAAACTTGTACAAATTTGGTATCCTCGTGATAGTACCAAGCCAAAAATAAAATAGACATGTGATTTGGGGCGCTCAGTGAAAGCTGAAATTCCAAGCCTACAAGAATATGTTGCAAATGCGCTTTTTCACATCATTTCACTGCATTCTGAATTTTTTCCTGCTTCCCATTACACTGCATGAAATGATAACTACCATCACTGTAAAGTGCAATTTGTTACACCAAAAACAAGCCCAAATAGAGCTCTGTACATGGAAAAATAAAAAGTTACAGATTTTTGAAGGAGGGGAGTGAAAAATGAAAACCTAAGGGGTTAAGGGGATAATAGTTGCCCACTGCTAAGGAAAGAGAACTGCAGTGTGATCATGTGAGGTGTGGAGGTCTGTACACCTCCATCATTTCAATTTAGGGCCTCTATGGCCCCAATCACAGATCTAGGCTCCCTATCCCTAGTGAATTCCTCTCATTCAATGTCAGCAGCTGGGGATTCCTAGCCAGAGGGAAACCCACCATCTGTAGGGAGGATTCCCCAACAGAAACAGGTTATTCATTATATAAGAATGTAGCATAACTTTATTACAGTTGTCTTTACATAAAAGACATTGCAAGAAAAAAATCTACAGCAAAACGCCTAGGCCTGTGACACATTGACAATTTTTTTTAAATTCAGTGCCTTAGCTTCTTTGTACATATCTGTATTGTGATATGAGACTTGTCTGCCGGATCATAATAGATGGTTTGAAAGGAATCTAGTCCAATTAATCCATTTTGTTTCAAAGGTTTTTCCTTGTACCTTTTATTTGCTATAATAAGATTCATCTTAAAATTCTTGTTTGTGTTATGTAATATTTCATTAACTGTGGTAATTTGGTTGACCTCCATTTTTTGCAATTAGGTTTCTAGTTGTGTTTAAAATGTGGGATATAATTCTTAGGTGGGGTATGGGTATATCTTAAAGGCCGAGGGATAGTAAAGCAAACGGGGTCCCAGGGGATTGGATAAGAAAGGATGGCTTTGAGCGCATTAAAGCCTTTTTTCCACAGTAATTGCACTGGTATACAGTTCCACCAAACAATTATAGTGACGCCTGTTCATTTTACATCTCCACATACTGTATGTCTGATGTATTGGGGTACATTTTGGCTAATCGGTATGGGTCAAGTACCATCTATAAATTAATTTACGTGCTGTTTCCTGATGGTTGATGCATTGTATGTTTGGTTTGTTTGAGAATGCATGTTCCCATGTAGTTGATTCGTATGCTTATTTATTTATTTTTCCCATTGTTCCTGGAAAGTTGTTTGTTTGGATCATTAAAAAATATTTCTCTGTAACCTTGTTTACGCCTTTCTTTTTTTTTTTCTTTGTTGTGAATTCACATATAGCGTTTTTTGTTTATTCATTGATATTTTTTTATGTTTTGCAGGAATTTGCATACTTTGAGCTATTTAAAGAAATATGCTTTGGGAATATTATACTTCTCTTTTATGTTTTGAAAGGAGTGTATAGACCATTAGAATACTATATTGTTTTGGTTATACCTGAAGCTATCCATTAGAGTAGTCAATTTTAGGTATTAGTCTCTGAATTGTTTCCATGGGTAATTCCATTAAATTAAGTGGAATCAGGTTTCTGGTAGGCGAATATTTATTCCATAAGTTCAGTCCAGCTTTAAGAGTAGGAGAGGGACATTTGGGAGTTCTTTTAGTTATCGCTATTTGCCATAGTAGTGATTGTATAATCTGATGGTTAATGAGGTCAGTTTCTGTTTTACCCATTGTTTTGATAGGTCATTATTCCACCCAGGATATTATTTGATCTAGTAATGTTGCTTGGTAATAAGCTTTAATAAAAGGGCTACTTAGTCCACCTTTATAAGGAGTGGACTAACCACAGTGTAGGTAAGGACAGAAAACAAAATAATTCTTAAGATTATTATTGTTAAAAAATTTGCAAAAACAAAACAGTGTTCAACTATAATGTTCGACTTCAATACCACATAGGCCGTGCAGTAGATTCCACATCTCTCAAAAAAAGAATAGACAGATCCTTCTTACCAGAATTACTTCACAAACATGATCTCTATGTATTTGACAGAACAACACCCCTTTAGTAAAGATTTTACCTTTTACTCACATCCCTACAAAACCTATACAAGGATTGACTTCTTTTTAACAACAAATATCTACCATAGAGTACTCAATTCCATTATATACATACTATCCCTTGGTCAGATCATCCCCCCATAACCTTAAAAATTAAAAACAATCTCCAATCAGCGCATCTCCAATTCATTATGCGATTAAATACTAATCCTCCAAAATAACACTTTGCAGAACAAACTGTAAATTATATCAAGAATTTTTTTTATCTCACAACAAACCAATGCATTTCGGATAGCAACTATAGTGTGCACTTAAGAACCCAGTAAGAGCCATTATATGGGTTATAGCACATATGAAAAAAAAAAAAAAAACTATCACATACTAAAAGACTATCTGAAACAAACATGTCCCCTTTTACTAGTCCCACTTATTCTCTAGTCGCGAAGTTCTAGAATTTCCCCGCATACTAAGGGCAACTATTGCAATTGGAATTAAGAATAAGATTATGCCAACCCATCAGCCTATTCAACGGTTCCCCTCCTTGCTTTATTTGCACTCCTCATCAAATCCTACTCCATAATTAATGACCTCATGGTATGGCAATAGTTGCCAAATATTACTATACTATAATCTTAAAAACAATTCAGAAATCCCCCAACCACGTATAGAAGACATAAATCCTTCTTAAAAAAAGCTAAACTACCCTACATAGCTCAGAAATACAAAAAATGTTAACTAAACCCTTCTCGGAGAGGAAATTAATAAAGTAATTTCTCCTAAAACTAACAAATCCCCTTGGCCCAGATGGGCTAACTAAACAATTTTATAAAAAATTTTCAGACAACCGCTAACTTTCGCACCTCACTGAAATATTTACAGCATTTTCCTACCCAGTAATTTCCTAAAAAAATGTTAGAAGCAGTTATTAAACTACATTACCTAAACCAGGGAAATTACCAGATTGCCCAGCCAAATTTAGTCCAATATCTTTATTAATACAGACCTATTATAGCTAATAGACATTATCCTGAAATAATCCACACAGATAGTAGGATTCGTGAAAGGCGTCAAACTTTAGATCCACTAGACTTTTTTATTATCTTATATCCAATCTGACCCAACTCGAAAGTCTTCTCTGCCCTAACTCTGGATGCCAGAGAAGGCGTTTGATAGAGTTAATTGGCACTATATGGAAGAAGTGCTAAAGAATTTAGATTGCCACTACCAGTATTACATTAATCTTAGCACTATATAAAAAACCAACAGCAAGAACAATATACATCTAGATCAATTTGTATTTCACATAACCATGGAAACCCACCAGGGATGCCCCCTCTCACGCAATTTTCACATTACTAATGGAACCACTAGCACACACATAAGTGAATTCTCCATATTAAAGGATTCAGATAGGAGCGGACAGATCATAGAATAGGTCTCTTGCAGACAACGTGATTATATGTCTAACCTCTCCAGAAAACCTTACCCCACTAAATAAAATTCTTGAAATTATCTTTTGAAAATGTGTAAATTTTAGGGTTAAATAAACGTATAAGATCTCAAGGAGTTAACAATCTTCCTAAAAGTTGTTTCTGATAGTTTGAGGGGTGCAGATTTAAAAATAGGTTGATTATATAGGGTTTTTTATGTAAAATATGTAAAATTTCATTCAAAATTGTAATCATCCCCAAAATAGTCAATTCTGAAAATATGGAAAACCAATATTCGATTTGTAACCTTGTGACATCAAAATAAATTATCCAAACATTTCAAAAATTGTGAAAATGTAAAGTAGACATATGTGGAAATCTATTTGCCTGAAGACACAATGATTTTCGAATTTAGAAAATGGCAAATTTTTCAAAATCATCATTTTTTCTTTTTTGTAAATAAACGCAAAATTTATCAGCCAACATTTATCACTGAAATGAAATACATGTTATGAAACAACAATCTCAGAATCGTTTTGATAAGTAACATAACAATGTTCAAAAGTTATAACCATATAAAGCGTCAGAAGTCAGAATACAAAAAATGGGGCTGAGTCTTAAGCTACAAAATGGCTTTGTCCTTAACACTTTGCCGACCGAGGACGAACTATATCGTCCTTGTGCCGCAAAGGGTGTATGGATAGAGCTCACGAGCTGATCTCTCTCCATACACACCGGGTAATGGCTATATAAAACAGCCAACACCCATCTGTCACTGCCGCGGTCGGTGCTGGCACCAATCGCAGCAGTTAACCTGTTAAGTGTCGGGGTCGAACCCGACCGCAGCAAATAACTTACCGTTATATGCGTGCCGCCATGTTGGATGGCTGATCATTGAGACTCACAGGCTTGCCATGTGCAATGATTTTTAATAGCCACCAGTAGTATTCCAGTATATAGTATTAGCAATCGGACCCTGCAGGGTTAAAGTATGAAAAAATATGAAAAAATAGTAAAAAAAATAAACGTTTAAATCACCCCCTTTCCCTAGAACTGATATAAATATAAATAAACAGTAAAAATCATAAACACATTAGGTATCACCACGTCCAAAAATATCCGATCTATCAAAATATATTAGCATTTTTTCCTGGCGTTTAACCCCATAACAGAAATTGGCACCCAAAGTCGAAAATGCCACTTTTTTGCCATTTTGAAAAATCTAAAAAATTCTATGAAAAATGATCAAAAGCCCACATGCAGCCCTCAAAATGATAGCATTAAAAACTTCATCAAAAGTCATAAAAAATGACACCCACAGCTCCGTGCACTCAAGTATGAAAAGTTATTAGTGCCAGAACATGGCAAAAAGAAGAATTTTTTTTTGTACAGAAGGTTTTAATTTTTTTAAATCTATGAAAACATTATAAAACTTGTACAAATTTGGTATCCTCGTGATAGTACCAAGCCAAAGAATAAAATAGACATGTGATTTGGGGCGCTCAGTGAAAGCTGTAAAATCCAAGCCTACAAGAATATGTTGCAAATGCGCTTTTTCATCATTTTCACTGCATTCTGAATTTTTTCCCTGCTTCCCATTACACTGCATGAAATGATAACTACCATCACTGTAAAGTGCAATTTGTTACACCAAAAACAAGCCCAAATAGAGCTCTGTACATGGAAAAATAAAAAAGTTACAGATTTTTGAAGGAGGAAACAGTAAAAATCATAAACACATTAGGTATCACCACGTCCAAAAATATCCGATCTATCAAAATATATTAGCATTTTTTCCTGGCGTTTAACCCCGTAACAGAAATTGGCGCCCAAAGTCGAAAATGCCACTTTTTTGCCATTTTGAAAAATATAAAAAATTCTATGAAAAATGATCAAAAGCCCATATGCAGCCCTCAAAATGATAGCATTAAAAACGTCATCAAAAGTCATAAAAAATGATACCACCCACGGCTCCGTGCACTCAAGTATGAAAAAGTTATTAGTGCCAGAATATGGCAAAAAGAAGATTTTTTTTTTGTACAGAAGGTTTTAATTTTTTTAAATGTATGAAAACATTATAAAACTTGTACAAATTTGGTATCCTCGTGATCGTACCAAGCCAAAGAGTAAAATAGACATGTGATTTGGGGCGCTCAGTGAAAGCTGTAAAATCCAAGCCTACAAGAATACGTTGCAAATGCGTTTTTTTCATCATTTTCACTGCATTCTGAATTTTTTCCCCGCTTCCCATTACACTGCATGACATGATAAATACCATCACTGTAAAGTGCAATTTGTTACGCCAAAAACAAGCCCAAATAGAGCTCTGTACATGGAAAAATAAAAAAGTTACAGATTTTTGAAGGAGGGGAGTGAAAAATGAAAACCTAAGGGGTTAAGGGGATAATAAGTTGCACACCTGCTAAGGAAAGAGAACTGCAGTGTGATCATGTGAGGTGTGAGGTCTGTACACCTCCATGCATTTCAATTTAGGGCCTCTATGGCCCCCAATCACAGATCTAGGGCTCCCTAGATCCCTAGTGAATTCCTCTCATTCAATGTCAGCAGCTGGGGATTCCCTAGCCAGAGGGAAACCCACCATCTGTATGGGAGGATTCCCCCAGAAACAAGGTTATTCATTATATGAGAATGTAGCAATAGCTTTATTACAGTTGTCTTTACATAAAAGACATTGCAGAAAAAAAATCTACAGCAGAAACGCCTTAGGCCTGTGACACATGTGACAATTTTTTTTTAAATTCAGTGCCTTAGCTTCTTTGTACATTATCTGTATTGTGATATGAGACTTGTCTGCCGGAATCATAATAGATGGGTTGAAAGGAATCTAGTCCAATTAATCCATTTTGTTTCAAAGGTTTTCCTTGTACCTTTATTATTTGCTATTAAAGATTCAATCTTAAAATTCTTGTTTGTGTTATGTAATATTTCATTAACTGTGGGTAATTTGGTTGACCTCCAATTTTTTGCAATTAGGTTTCTAGTTGTGTTTAAAATGTGGGATATAATTCTTAGGTGGGGTATGGGTATATCTTAAAGGCCGAGGGATAGTAAAGCAAACGGGGTCCCAGGGGATTGGATAAGAAAGGATGGCTTTGAGCGCATTAAAGACTTTTTTCCACAGTAATTGCACTGGTATACAGTTCCACCAAACAATTATAGTGAGCCTGTTTCACTTTTACATCTCCAGCATACTGTATGTCTGATGTATTGGGGTACATTTTGGCTAATCGGTATGGTGTCAAGTACCATCTATAAATTAATTTACGTGCTGTTTCCTGATGGTTGATGCATTGATATGTTTGGTTTGTTTGGAGAATGCATGTTCCCATGTAGTTGATTCGTATGTCTTATTTATTTATTTTTCCCATTGTTCCTGGAATAGTTGTTTGTTTGGATCATTAAAAAGTAATATTTCTCTGTAACCTTTGTTTACGCCTTTCTTTTTTATTTCTTTGTTGTGAATTCACCATATAGCGTTTTTTGTTTATTCATTGATATTTTTATGTTTTGCAGGAATTTGCATACTTTGAGCTATTTAAAGAAATATGCTTTGGGAATATTATACTTCTCTTTTATGTTTTGAAAGGAGTGTATAGAGCCATTAGAATACATATTATTTGTTTTGGTTATACCTGAAGCTATCCAATTAGAGTAGTCAATTTTAGGTATTAGTCTCTGAATTGTTTCCATGGGTAATTCCATTAAATTAAGTGGAATCAGGTTTCTGGTAGGCGAATATTTATTCCATAAGTTCAGTCCAGCTTTAAGAGTAGGAGAGGGACATTTGGGAGTTCTTTTAGTTATCGCTATTTGCCATAGTAGTGATTGTATATCTGATTGGTTAATGAGGTCAGTTTCTAGTTTTACCCATTGTTTTGATAGGTCATTATTCCACCAGGATATTATTTGATCTAGTAATGTTGCTTGGTAATAAGCTTTAATAAAAGGGCTATTTATTCCACCTTTATAAGGAGTGGACTAACCACAGTGTATGTAAGGAACAGAAAACAAAATAAATTCTTAAGATTATTATTGTTAAAAATTTGCAAAAACAAGACAGGTTCAACTATAATAGTTGGAGACTTCAATACCACAATATGGCCTGCAGTAGATTCCACATCTCTCAAAAAAAGAATAGACAGATCCTTCTTACCAGAATTACTTCACAAACATGATCTCTATGATATATGGACAGAACAACACCCATTAGATAAAGATTTTACCTTTTACTCACATCCCTACAAAACCTATACAAGGATTGACTTCTTTTTAACAGACAAATATCTACCACATAGAGTACTCAATTCCATTATACATACTATCCCTTGGTCAGATCATCCCCCCATAACCTTAAAAATTAACAAACAATCTCCAAATCAGCGCATCTCCAAATTCATTATGGCGATTAAATAACTATATCCTCCAAAATAAACACTTTGCAGAACAAACTGTAAATTATATCAAAGAATTTTTTTTATCTCAACAACAACCAATGCATTTCGGATAGCAAACTATAGTGTGCACTTAAGAACCCAGTAAGAGCCCATTATATGGGTATAGCAGCATATGAGAAAAAAAAAAAAAACTATCACAACTAAATAGAAACAAAATATCCTTTTCAGAAGAAAGAACTAAGGAAATATCAAACCTTCAGTCCCAACTTCACAATATAAATCTAGCCAAACACGATTTAGCTATTCAACGGTTAAAACTAAACCATTACTGGCAAGGTAATAGATTTGGAGCACTGCTTGCCAAACAACAAAAAACTCAAATACTTAAATCCAAAATCCCTTACATTTTAACGTCAGATAATAATAAAATAATGGACCCTCATGGTATGGCAAATGAGTTTGCCAAATATTACTACTCACTATATAATCTTAAAAACAATTCAGAAATCCCCCAACCACGTATAGAAGACATTAAATCCTTCTTAAAAAAAGCTAAACTACCCTACATAGCTCAGAAAATACAAAAAAATGTTAACTAAACCCTTCTCGGAAGAGGAAATTAATAAAGTAATTTCATCCCTAAAACTCAACAAATCCCCTGGCCCAGATGGGCTAACTAACAATTTTTATAAAAAATTTCAGAAACAGCTAACTTCGCACCTCACTGAAATATTTAACAGCATTTTCCATACCCAGTAATTTCCTAAAAAAATGTTAGAAGCAGTTATAACTACATTACCTAAACCAGGGAAATTACCAGATTGCCCAGCCAAATTTAGTCCAATATCTTTATTAAATACAGACCTATTATAGCTAATAGACATTATCCCTGAAATAATCCACCAAGATCAGGTAGGATTCGTGAAAGGCCGTCAAACTTTAGATGCCACTAGACGTTTTATTAATCTTATATCCAATGCTGAACCAACTCGAAAGTCTTCTCTGCTCCTAACTCTGGATGCAGAGAAGGCGTTTGATAGAGTTAATTGGCACTATATGGAAGAAGTGCTTAAAGAATTTAGATTGCCACTACCATTAATTACATTAATCTTAGCACTATATAAAAAACCAACAGCAAGAACATATACATCTAGATCAATTTGTATTTCACAATAACCAATGGAACCCACCAGGGATGCCCCCTCTCACCGCTAATTTTCACATTACTAATGGAACCACTAGCACAACACATAAGGAATTCTCCACTTATTAAAGGTATTCAGATAGGAGCGACAGATCATAGAATAGGTCTCTTTGCAGACAACGTGATTATATGTCTAACCTCTCCAGAAAACACCTTACCCCAATTAAATAAAATTCTTGAAAACTTCAGCTCTATAAGCTACTACAAAGTTACAGATCTAAATCTTTAATTTTAAACATGGGTATTCCCCAAAATACCCCAAAAGAATTAGAAAACAAATTCCCATTTGTATGGGTGGAGGAGAAAATTCAATTTCTAGGTATAACATTAACTTACCCAACCAAACTCCTAATGCCAACAAACTGCTCAACACTAATTAATCAATTACAAAAAATATGCAAGCGTTCTCTAACTATCCAATATCTTGGTTAGGTAGAATTGCTGCAACAAAAATGTTACTATTACCCAAAATATTGTACTTTTTTAGGAACTTACCCATTAATGTCCCATTAAACACAATATCATACAACAAATTATACAGAAATATATATGGAAGGCACAAAAGGCAAGAATTGCTGCTAAAATACACATGTGGCATTTTTGGTGTGTTTTATTTCATAGCATTTTTGCATCCTTGAAAAAGGCATCATATTTGCATATTGGCTTTATCATTTAGTTTTTGGTTAAAGTGTCTTAACTTGGCAATTTCTTCTCTGCGATTTAATCTGCATTTTTTGAAGTGCGTTTTCTTGCGGTTTTCAAAGCAGTTTTGTTTTTGAAAACACATGCATATGTGGTCTTCGTTTTGAAACACATGTGATTACATGCACAAACAGCAGGGCGAAGATGACTGCGTTTTTACAAATTCCAAAAGACACAGCTGCATGCAATTACCACACATCAAGCCTTGTGTCATTAAAAACGCAAACACAAGCAAACATTTGAAAATTGCATTCATTTTTACGCATGCATTTTCAATGTGTTCGAAATCACAACAGAAATGCAACAAAAAAAGAAAAGCCTCATGTGTCACAGACCTTAGTACTGCAGATTTTTTTTTATCTTTAGCAGATATGTGCCATGTCATATATTATAAACAATAATTGTAGAGGATTCAGCTCACCTGAAAGTCTTAGCTTGTATGCAACCTTTCTGCGGTTTGCAACGCATAACCCCGGTCTCGGGTATGCAAGTATCAGAAAAAGGAAAAGGAATCCGGCTTATGCACTAGATAAAAATACTAATCTCCCATCTTTATTCTTAGATTACAAAAGCATACGCGGTTCAGGCAGAAACAGAGGAAACATGAGGAAATAGAATGTGCAAGACCATTGCTAGCCTACGCGTTTCAATAAAAGTATCTTAATCATGGCTTGGTGTGTGTCACACCAAGCACCACATGTGTGGTTAGAGCCAATGCACATCGGTCACCAACTCACATGGCTTCCTGTGGATCAATTTCTGTGGATCCCGAATACACCATTGCATTCGTTGACATGTGAAAAGAAATTTCTCTATAACAATGCAATGTAGACATTATTGTGCTCATAAGTGTAATGCCGTCAGGAAAGCACAGAACAATTTGCACATGTAATACAACAAATCAGATCCTTAGTAAAAACAAATCACATCATGTTTATTATTTAACCCATATGGGATGCGCGTTTTTAAAGTAAAAACCCAAAACGTTTCTCGATTGAGAAGTTTTGGACACTTTTTCAATTGCACAAACTGAAAGGGAAATAGTATCATTTTTATGTATGTCACAAAAGTGTTTCAATACCGCCCAAATATACACTGCGTTTTTATTCATGATGTTGTACAAATGTTGCCCGATTCTCACTTTCAAGGGATTAACGGTACATCCCACATACTGAATTCTACACGTGGTTCATTAGATCAAATAAATGACATATGATGTATTGCAATTTATGTCAAAGTAAGTCTTCTATGTCACCTTGTGGTGTCTCCTTCTACCGTTAATTAGGTTCCTGTTAGCGTGTTTGTCCTTATCAGGGCAGTTTATCTGCTACACACATGGCCATATCCCACAGGGATGTCACAGGGTGAATTTGCCACCACTTACCCAGTCTGACTACTAGTGCCAGGCCTGCTTGTGGTTACGCTTTCAATTACAGTAATCTTACATAATCTGATATACATACTAATTTTAGCTGCAGCCTATTTATTAATAGTGTTGGCTTACCTAGTGGCTTTTGTTCAATTCCATTTACAGGTAAACTATAATATAAAGAGTGTAATGTCATATTCAAAATTAAAAACTTTAGTTTATAATTCGTAAAAATAAATCCTTTTTGAGACTTCCGGTTCCGGCGCGCGCCTGATGAGACGCGAGTAAGGAGAGCTCCACGAACCCGTCTCACAGCGCGAGGTACCCAGCTGACATACCGGGAGCTGTGTATATCGCAGCCCCTAGCAAACCTGAGAAGAACCTCCCCAGTGTATGGAGAGGTTCTTAATACGTACCGGGACCCCGCAGCAGGTGCAAACCGCTCAGCCACGCTCCCAGAGAGAATCCAAGATGGTGCCGGAGCCTAGCAAACACAGCAGGAGGACGCGTGCTTCCTCTCAACCCCCTGTTACCTGCAGAAAGAGAAGCAGAGGCCAAGGCTACAACGGAGGAGGTAATACAAGGACTTAATATATCATGTTGCACGCTAGCAGTGGAGGTGGCTAAACTCCTGGCACCAGACATAACAGCATCCATAGAAGCCATGGTCTCGGGTGCATTACAAAAACTGCAATCTGATGTGGCAAGACATGACTCTCATATTATGGAATTGGAGCAGAGGATGAGCAATATGGAGTATGAAGTGGCAGGCACGCAAACTATGCTGTAGAAAGCGTTAAAAACTAATGCACAAGAAAGTGGATGACTTAGAAAACAGGAAAGAGACGCAATAACCTGCGCATAATTGGAATATCGGAGGAAATAGCGCAAACAGAGCTGGCGAAGCTTTGCGCAGTGAACATCCCTAATATCTTAGGCCTCAGAAACCCAGTACAGGTGGAAAGAGCCCATAGAATCGGTCTGCCAAGAGACCAGCAACGAAACGGGGCAGCAAACAGGCCGTGACTAGTCATAGTGCGATATTTGGACTATGTAGACAAAACGGCAGTGCTGATGGCCTACAGAAAGAGAAATGATCCCCTTATTTTTCAGGGTCAGAAGATTTTAATATTTGGGGACTATTCGGCGGATGTATCCAAAAAAAGGCAGGCTTTCAGCCAAACGTGCAGTGACTTGGTGAGGCACCGCATACGTTTTGCCTTACAGTATCCGGCAGTGCTAAGGATCTTTCTGCCAGAAGGAGGAACCGAAACATTTGAGTCACCTGACGACGCAGCCCACTTTGTGGAAACTTTGGCGACGGGGTCAAGATCCAGGGAACCGGAAGGTGATGCAGCGACTAGACATCGTCCCGTGGAGAGAACTCGGGGTAATAGATCTCGCTCCTCTCCACCGGACTAAGGAACTGTCTATCTCCCGGGGATGAAAAGAGGAGAAAGGAAAAAAGGGACATGAGAAGGACTTTCTAATGTTTCTTTTATTTAGATGCCTACCACATTGGAGGGATGTTCCTGTTACATTGTTGGGACGTGAAAGTTAAAATGAGTATGGCTATATATATGCACCTGTTTGAAACTGCATAATGTTTTATTGTTATAAGTAAACAGGTTTGAGAGAAGGAGAGCTAAAGGAGGGCTATGGAGATCTCGAGAGGATCAAGGGGAATGCCAGACACCCCTAGATACTCAGAAGGATAGTCCAGTCGATAGATATGGTCTGAAGGAGGAGTCAGCGCTAAAGAAAACAAAAAATAAGATATACAAACCACAGTTTAGAGGGAAGGGGGGGAAAGGGGGGTTTCTGTTAAAGGGGTTTTTGTTACAAGGGGCTCCAGGTGATCTTTACTACCCCTATTACACCTGGGGAACCTCGAGGATAAGCACAATTTATAACGCACTTATATGAGATTTGTCTCTTGGAAAGTAAAGGGACTTCATTCCCAACATAAGAGAATCATGGTGTTGAGGCATCTCCAAAAATTAAAAACGGATGTGGCACTCCTGCAGGAGACCCATCTGGGGGAGGAGGATATGCAACAGTGGGACAGGTTCTGGGCTCTCCGGCAGTGAATGGGAAAGCGGGGGCATTGATATTACTACATCGTAACTTAAACTGTACAGTTGTGTCTCAAGAAGCCGATGACCAGGGGAGACTTGTGCGGGTGGTATTGGAGTGCCCTGCAGGGATAGTGAGCTTATACTGTATATATGCGCCAATGAAAATAACACCGCATTCTTCACTAGCTTGGAAGCAAAATTGCTACAAGATAGTGAACACCAGATCATAGTGGGAGGAGATATGAATTTGGTAGTCCATATAGGAGAAGATAGGAAATGAGATGATGGGAGTGCAGCTACGGTCAGATCACATGACAAGGTTTTAGATCCACTACTGGCAATTACAGGCTTGCATGACCTATGGAGGACATTTCATCCACTGGATAGGGAATTTACCTATTATTCTCATGCTAGGGGGCATGGTCATGAATAGACTATATTCTAGGCTCACACGCAATCCTTAATAGCACAGAGCGAATAGACATTGGAGATTTGGTAATCTCAGACCACGCACCCGTAGTATTAGATCTACGAGATACATTCAAGGGAGGGACGGACATCCTGTGGCGATTCCCATCCTACCTATATACAGATGAGACATTCCTAAACCTTCTGAGAGGGTGGTGGCCGGAATTCTGCAGGGACCGCGTGGAACATGAGGAAAACATCTTTTTATATTGGGACACGGCCAAGATGTCCATCAGAGGGCGGATTAGGTCCTATATAGCATTCCTTAAAAAGAAGACCACTATGGCATATAAGGTAGCAAGTGACCGTCTAAGGGCAACTTTTACACAATTCCTGACCGACCCCACAGAGGAATGTAAGGAAAAATGGAAACAAGCTAGAGCAGAATTTGATTTATGGATTGAGAGACGAGAAAGTTTTAAGAGGGACCAAGTAACCGCAGACTTTTTTAGGTATGGTAACAAGGCGGGATCCATATTGGCAAAAATGGCGAAGGGTAGGAGGATGGAAACGCCTGCGAAACCAAAAAGG
Organism: Engystomops pustulosus; assembly: GCA_019512145.1. Lineage (NCBI taxonomy): Eukaryota > Metazoa > Chordata > Amphibia > Anura > Leptodactylidae > Engystomops > Engystomops pustulosus. Next base: position 97,833,349 of record CM033645.1, read on the forward strand.
ACAATTGCAGAAGGATCCGAAGGAGGTAAATAAGATTCTTTACGAGTATTATAGCAAGCTGTACTCCCAATCCCCGGTAAATGAGAAGGAGGGGAAAGAGTTTCTTAGGGCCCTAGATCTTCCATGCATGTCAGAGGAGGAAAAAACACAACTGAACTCCCCCATAACAGAACAAGAGGTGACAACGGTAATTAAGGGACTAACAAATGGCAAGACGCCAGGCCCGGACGGGTATCCTGAAGAATTCTATAAAATGTTAGCAACGGAGGTAGTGCCAACCTTAACGAAGGTTTACCAAAATGTGATACGAACTGGGGACCTTCTGCCATCAAAAGAGGTCGCGTATGTGAAAGTTCTCCCCAAGACTGGAAAAGACTTAGAACAGCCGGGAGCATATAGGCCGATATCGCTCATAAATCAGGACATAAAGATCCTATCGAAACTCTTCACCAATAGGCTGGCATTGATTATGCCGCGATTAATAGGGCCACACCAGGTGGGGTTTATTAAAGGAAGATCAGCAGTTACTAATATAAGAACAGTCTTGGCAGTACAGGAGGCAGTGGAGGAGTCTGAGGACGGTCCAGCACTGCTGACACTCGACGCCAAAAAAGCATTCGATAACGTGAATTGGGGATGGATGGAAGCAGTGCTGGACGCTTTTGGATTTGAAGGGGCTTTTCGCGGTTATATCACTGTAGCCTATAAAAAAAACCTAAGGCTAGGGTCTTCAGGTCAGGATTTCTTTCCCCCACAATAGATTTGCAGAAGGGAACAAGGCAGGGGTGCCCCCTGTCGCCCCTATTATTTGATCTCACGTTGGAGCCGCTGGCCAGATACTTGGAGTCAGGGGGGATTTATTTGGGCATCAAGGTAGGGACGAAAGAGGTACGACTGGAATGTTTTGCAGACGATATGCTATTATTTCTAAAGTCACCTAGAACCCAGCTACAACAAATATTGCAAACACTAGATCATTTCGGGTCATTCTCAGGGTACAAAATAAATGTCTCAAAGAGCCAGCTTTTGCCTTTGGGAAGGAGAGCGTTGGGAATGCAAACAGGGGAAGGGTGGTTGCAAGGGGTGGAGGTGAGACATTCCCAGATCACGTATTTGGGTATTAAAATAAATAGGCTCCCTTCACAGTTGTACAATTTAAACTACGGACCGCTGTTTCAGAGAATACAGGGAGAATTATCACGCTGGGAAACCTTACCATTATCTTTAATGGGGAGGGAACACCTCATAAAGATGATAAGTTTTGAAAGGCTACTATACCCGTTGCAAACATTACCCTTGCTAATACGACATGCTGATTTTCAAAGGTTACAGACGGCATTTGTACGCTTCCTATGGAAGGGCAAACGTCCCAGAATCGCCTATAACAAGCTAGCCCTACCTATATATGATGGAGGAATACAGTTACCGCTATTGCGATGTTATAATCTAGCAGCACAGTTTAGACACATTAGGGACTGGTTGCATAATACAAATTTCCACTCCAATGTGGCTCTGGAACAAGAATTAGCAGGACAGTATAGTTTGGCAACACTACTACATCTCAAATGGTCGGAACTCCCCTCTAATATCAAGAAGAGCTATCTTCTGAAAGATATAGTGGGAGCATGGAAAGCAATCAGAAAAATATACGGGAAACCGTTCTGCCTATCAAAATATACCCCCATACAAAGGAACCCGGTATATAAACAAACCAGAAATAATAGACTATTTAGGGAATGGGGAGAAAAAGGGATAACAAAAACGGGGCATCTCCTACACGACTCAGAACCCAGGTGGCTTACTTGGCAGGAATTTAAAGACAAATATAGACTGGGCATTGCACAACACCTGCAGTTCTTTCAAATTCTAGAGACCAGCAAAGCAAGGGTTAGAGAAATGCCAGAAGCAGAAAAGTCAGGCTCATTTGACACTTTGGTAGGCACGCCTCAACGCCATGATTCTTTGTCGGAAATTCATGTGAGAATGAGGGAACAAATGCTACATCGTTGGAAAGGGACCTGCTTCCAGGGATGGGAAAGGGAAATAGATACCACAGACTTACAGAACAAAATACTAGCTGTTTGGGAAAAGGTACGGAAAGCGATGATAAATGAACAGTGGAGGGAAATGCAGTACCGTTTGATGCACAGAGCTACATATGCTTTCAACTTTGCCCCGAGAGACGCACCGGCGCATTATTTAAGAAGCTGCCCGAAATGTGGTTTGGATAGAGCAAATCTATTTCATGCTATTTGGTCATGTCCGCATCTGGAGCCCTTCTGGCAAGCTGTTAAGGTCATGATAAAAGAAGTCTGGGACAGACAGGAGGTGATAGTGACCGCGGAAGCAATGTTATTCCACCACATACCAGTAGATGGGAATCCAGAGGAGACATGTATAGTGGACAAAAAGCTAGTCCATATAACTATACTGGTAGCTAAGAAGTGTATTTTACGCCACTGGCTAGTGTCGACCATTCCTGACATACCGGAAGTGATTAGCACCCTGAAGCAGCTTCTACTATATGATAAAATAGAAACGGAGAGGGATTCTGAAAAAGGGATTCTGAAAAATTGTTTAAAAAATGGAAGGAGTTTATTTTAAAATATTATACAGAAGCAGAGGTACAATCACTTATAAAAACTTTTCAATACACCACATGGTACAATAATCAACAGCTGAGGGGAAGACTGGGAGCCTTGGAATATAGAGGTTAGGCAAAGAGATCACCTGGAGGGGGGGTTGTTATAAGACTGGGGGTGCCAGCAGCTGGAGGACAAGGTGGAAAGCTGGAACCACAGGCTGAATTTGTTTCATTTATTGGTTTTAGGATAATAAAAAAGTTGTCTTAGCATAACTTTGATGTACTATTGTGAAATTTGACAATTATGTATCTGACGGAGTATGGATAATACTGTAAAACCGTTTCCCCTTCTATGGCTGCTTACTTGTAAACTATGCAAAGACAAAAAGACAAAATAAAAATTGTTGTTTAAAAAAAATAATGTAGAATCTGTTTTAATTCAAAGATTTGAAAAGTTTTCAACTGCAGGTAAACTCATGATATCATCTCTACAGCAGATTCTACATGATTCTATATAGCATATAGTGATTTAATTTTATTGTGTACTTCACTCTTTTTTATGACTGCTTCAGATTGGAAATGATATGAGCTTTTAGGTTTGTGCAGTGCAGTTTGATTTAAAATTATTTGACCATTTCTTCAATTTAAGACATCTTCAATCTTCCAAATTGGAATACCTATTTCTCTTATAAGTGTGAAGCAATGTAATGATTTTTAATTCCCTTCACTTTTTTTTTTGCCCAGGAGAAATTTTGCTTAGTGTTAGAACACAAAAATGATACAAATGCACATACACAAAATATAAAGAGTGTATCTAATTTACTTATTTGTATTTAGATTTCACATTTTCCTCAGAGGAAAAAAAATGAGTAGAAAATTATATTGGTTATCCACAGAAAAAAACTACATTATTTCTAAATGAATGTCTTACAAGTAAAAAAGAATCAAGATGATCCAAATCTAATCAGTATTGCCAAACACTGTGGGGCTTATTTACTAAGGGCCCGTGCGCGCACTTTGGCTGGACTTTCCAACGTTTTTGGGTTTTGCACAGCTTTGACGGGTATTTAACAGGTGTCTGTGCTGGGATCGTGTTGCACGCAATCAGAATGTGGTGTAGCTCCGCTGGCTTTCATGCAACAGATATTGGGGGACGTGCTGTCCAACTGATCCGGACTGAGAGCAGGTTTTAACTTTCAAATTGTGTCGCAAGACAATGCACTTACATGCACTAGGAAGAAGAAAGTGAACTCCAGTGGACTTGAGCAGGCAAGCGACACATGCACGATATTGATCTTAGTGAATCGCGGCACAGTGCATTATCGTTGGACAATGCACTTTCGGTGAACTCCATGGACCAGATAAGTAAATGTGCCCATGTGTGTTACATAGATCTATATAAGTACAGTAGACCAGAACAACGAGGAGTGCTGCAACCACTGTCATAGTATGAGGTGGTCTAATCAATTCTTTAGTTTCACAGAGAAAATAGTATGACATGTTGCATGTGAGGTGCTTTAGGTACATGACACTTATACCATTTTTATAGGGCCAAAACAAATACTTACGAAATGGTGTTAAGGGAGTGAAGACACAACTCTCTAAGTGTAATACACGCTGCTTCTTTGGTACTCAGAAGTGGGTTGGATAATTAAAATGGGTCTGGCAGAACTGGAGATTCAGAGAGGCAGTTCTTCTGAGGAAAAGGCTGACCACAACACAAATAAATGTCACTTGATTGATACAGACATAATTAGGGCTCTTTCACATTGGCTTTGTTTTTCGCGTCCATGGTTTAGTGATTTCCATGGATGCCTCACAAAGCCATTGTTTATAATAGGTGTTTTCACATTGGCTTGTATTTTCACTGATCCATTGTCCGTGGAAAAATGATGAAACATACCCTATTTTGCTCACTGATGCAGATCATGGAACACAAAAGAAGTCTATGGATCCGCAAAAAAAAAAAAACAGATGAAACATCTGTTTTTTTCACTGATGAGGCTGAAATACCAGTTGTGATGTTTTCGAAGCAATATTAAACCTTCTGCTTTCTTTGCGTACATGGAGACAAAAAGGATGGATCACAGAGACAAAATGGAAAAAAAAATGGAGACAAGACAAACCTGAAAATTTTATATCAGCCATACAACACCTGAAGGCCCAAACTACACATTCCCTACACACAATAAGCAACACAGCAGATCTGTACACTTCACTACACACAAATGGCACAAATGGGATACATGTTTCTTGCGATATGATAGTAGTAGACTGTAAAAGTGAAGGTCTGTTTTGTTTCAATACTTGATCTTTAGAGCTCGTGAGTAAATACTAACCTCGACTGCTGAATTTCTTACATGTATTATCCAGTCTAGTGTTAAAGGGGTTGTACAGTCAAACACATTGGCCTTAAACATTTCACTTAAAAATAATCAAAACTATCACTAATTTAATGTTATAAACAATTCCTAGTCCTTTGTGAGTTATAAAAAAAAATGTTTTATTCCCAGACAGCATTTGTGAAGCCCCTAATTTCCAAGTATACAAAAAAGGAGATCCCAGTCGCGAATGTGTCCTGCGGTGTCTGTTCTCCGTGGCTGCTTGCTCACATCCAGACATGAGAGGGTGCGTGCACGCTCCACTGTTTATAGATCAGCAGATGCTTAAACAGCCAATCAAAGAACAGAGTGTGCAGTGTACATGCGCACACAGTTCCGTGGGAGGCAAGGATCTGGGAGTTGCAGTCTTTCTGTGGAGCACAGCGGCCATGTTTTTCGATCCAGGTAAATAATTGGTAGGTGTTTAAGGATAAGGCGTTAAATGTCCTCAAATCGATTGCTATATGGTAATATCAAGTATGGGTTAGTGTTCTGTTGATCTTTATTTTTATTTTTTTTTCGTAAGTAGCTGACTCCTCGATTTGTTATCCACTATGTTACTAGCTCGATTGAGCATATTATGTGTGCACCCCCCTATGTAATCTTTTTTTAAATATTTTTTTATTCTGTTCTGCAATCTTGTTCCAAACTACAATTCCTCCTGGCTCTTATCATCTTTCCCACCGGTATGCCTGGGATGTTAACTCAGAGCATGCAAGATGGTGTTCCCTGCTACCTTTTTTCTATATGTGGTAGTATTAATGTAGCCCTTGGTCGGTATTTAGATATAGGTCGAGGAACACCATATGAATTTTGCTTGTTGAAAAAGTAAAGGTAAGGTTGCAGTATTATTTAGATATTTAACAGACACACGTACGACAGATACATCGGTGCGCCATATAAATAGCAAATCATCAATGTTCCTGCCATACCAAAGAATGGCATCAACAAAGGGGTACTGTCCATCTATGATTACTTGTTACATGTTTATATTTTTCTCATTTAGGTACGGGATGGAATTTTGTTTCCCCGATATACACTTAGCGATTCATGTATCAAGCTTCCGTATTTGGCAACGGGTGGTAACCTCTTTTGTCCTTTGAAGATGTTATGAATTTTTCTCATGTGATTTCCCTAGATCATTTATATCAACTACTTGTTCATATCACTTAGTCTTGTTTTTTTCGTAAGACTTTTTAAGTCCTATGTACGTCATGGATGGAGGTGGATCCCTATTCCTCCCCATCCTGATGCCCTTCCTGCCCATACTATTTAGCCGTTCACTCTCAGATATGAGTGAGCCATGACTAAGAGCGTGTGATGCGCTTGACACTGGATACTGTAGTCTACAGCATGGATGCAGTGCTAAGGTTTATGTGATGGTGTAACTTTTATGGATGCCAATAAAAATCTGGAGGATCTCCTTACTTCACGCGCTGGTGCGCTGCCTTTTTGGATTGTAGTGGCTTATTACTTCAAACAACACTAGCAAATCTGTATCATTAATGGGTGAAATGGGTGGTAACCTTTACAAAAGATTTCACTTTCATGGCTTCCGCTCTGAGTAATTTATCCAAGAAAATCACAAAAAGAATGAGATAGATCCTGTACTATCAGTCTACCAGGAGGATTCACTAAACTCTTATGTATTTTTGGATAGAATAAAATAGATACAAAATAGGTGTTATAGGATGTTTTACCAATAGGTATTCTCATACTTTTTTATCAATAATGCCATTAGCGAAGGCATTATCCACCAAGATTTTCTTTATTTTTCTGAATATCATATGCTATAACATTTTATATAACTGAATATCTACAACCACAATTGCTCCGCCTTTATTGGCTGGTTTGAATATGAGGTCATGGGCATCAGTCAGTCGCCTCAGCGCTTCTATCTCTGCCTTAGTCAGGGTGAAATAAAACAATCACAGTATTCTCCCTCAAATTTCAGAATTTCATTTTTACAAGCTGAACATAAATTTCTACCTTCAAATCAGTTTGTGGAGGTACGAAATTACTTGGGGGCGTGGGGTGGGGAGTTCAAACCCTTATCCTTAAATCTGAACACAGCATCTTTTTCAATCTCGCCTGTTCTAGGAGATAACTAAATCAAAGAGGACCTTCAAACTTAGTCTCCTAAAATGGTATAAGTCCTCCGCATATTAAAACCAATCAGTATGTTCCTGCAGTGCAAACGAAAGGCCATTGTTCAGCAATTTAAGTTTATCATTGGTGAGTTGGACAGAAGAAATATTAATGACTCTTTGACGTTGGAGTTTGTGTTCTCCTGCCTCTTCTGTATTTTTTCTTATGGCTTTTGTGGACTCTGCTTCTGATATTTCTTTGTTAGAGAGTTTAGAATGGCAGGAATATTCTAGGTTCCCTTGATCCTAGTTTCATTTGGACTGGATTCATCAGTATATATTGCTACTTTAGTGGGTTTTACTCTGGCTATGAAAAAGTTTCTTGTAAAAGAAAATTATCACAAAATCAAATTTTCTTATTTGTTTTTTCTTTTTCAAAGATACTTACCGGATTGAGTCTCTATCCATATATGTGGTTGTGGAGGACCAGAGGAGATTATCTGGAAGGACTGTGAGAGCTGGGAACTACCTACATTGCCCTACTACTTATCTATCCCTTTGGTGTATGGAGTGACAAAATTGTGAGATGCCCCTTGGTTATTTTGATCAATGTGGCAATCACACTAATAACCATATGACTGATAGGATCTGTTCCCCCTTGTGTGAACATAGGAGGCCCATATAGGTTGTAATACAACCAGGTGGTTATCCACTTCTTTGTCATTTTATTAACTCTCAAAATGAGACCATTTGACATGACCATAGGGTGCATCAGAGGCCATTTGGGGCAGATTTATCAAGCTGTCTGAAAGTCAGAATATTTCTAGTTGCCCATGGCAACCAATCACAGTTGAGCTTTCATTTTACCAGTGCTCATGAATATTTTAAAGGGGAGCTGTGATTGGTTGCCATGGACAACTAGAAATATTCTGACTTTCAGACAGCTTGATAAATCTGCCCCATTGTGTTTGGATACCACAATATGTAGCGAAGTCGGGAATTATTATGGATCGGCTGTGTGGCTATTTGTATGCAGTGATTGTGTACTTTGGAACTTAAATATTTCCACATTGTTTATTATAGTATCTGTTTTTCTCTATCCTCCACGATTAAAGTACTTTGAATAATCATTTGAGTGGTCACGTATTTCCATTTTTTAAAAATTACTTATTCAGGACTGTGTTCCAGCGATTTCTTCAAGTAACGCCTTACAGCTGAGCCGTCTCTCTCACAGCCGGCCGCATAGCTGATCGACATATTGCTGTGAAATCCCGGATTAGCTGTGGTTCAATCACAAAGAGTAAAGCTCAATTACACATTTGTAGATTTTATCTGTTTATACTATATATCTTAATGATATTGGAGTGTACTGAGCATTGCTTTAGTTGTTACTTAGCTGCCAGAATCATATTACCTGAGCTACCAGGACCATGTAACCTTAGCTACCAGGATCATGTGATCTATGTACTTCCTCTATAGTAAGACAATGTAATAAACTAATTGGATGTTTTCTATTATTTCATTTGTTCACTATGTATAGACACTTTGGTGTTTTTTTCTGACTTTTTATAATCACACATGAGGCCACACAGGAAATGATATCACTTTATTGAGAGTTTATATGTTTTTATTTGACCTTTTACACATTCTTTACAAAGATCACTTGACGATGTTTCACCTGGATTGAATAAAGCAATCCTCGTGAGTTGAACTTTGCTTATGTTGTGCCGCATACTTCTTTTTGCTCTATTGCATAGATGGTGAATCCCAGACCAGCATTGATGGTTTTGAGAGCACCCTGTGGACTATTTTCCATCAGTGGACTATTCTTGATGATTTTCTGTCTATATTTTCTATATTGACTTTAGCCTGTTGAAGATCTTATATCACTCCTCTTTAGAGGCTGGTACAGGCCTTTGAAAGATGGGCATCACATTTGGGATCTGTGATTTATTTCCATTCTCCTTAGTCCTCTCCTTAGAATGCATAATTAATCTTTAATATTTTCGGACAGTCCATGGCAAAAAACTTCCACCACACCCTTGTTATTTAAGCTTATTTTTAAACTGATTGTATAAAATTGTATGGCAAATTACTTGGGGGCGTGGGGTGGGGAGTTCAAACCCTTATCCTTAACCGGTTCGCGACCGCCCACCGTGTATTCACGGTGGCGGTCGCGTCGCGCTGCATGGAGAGGGCTCACGGGCTGAGCCCTCTCCATAGCCGGTAAGTCTTTGCTGCATATTGCAGCAAAGGCTTACCGGTAACAGCCGGTAAGTCTTTGCTGCATATTGCAGCAAAGGCTTACCGGTAACATCCGTGATCGGTGCTTCCGAAGACCCGAGGCTATAGCACATTGTAATGAATGAGGAAGAAAATCCCCATATACTGCCATACTGTAGTATGGCAGGAAATGATAGGATCGATCAGACAACCTAGGGTTAAAGTACCCTAGGGAGTCTGAAAAATAGTATAGATAACAATAAAAAAAAGTTAAAAAAAAAAATTATAATAAAAAAACCTAAAATTTCCAATCACCCCCCTTTCCATAAACACATCAGGTATCGACGTGTCCGAAAATGCCCGATCTATCAAAATATGATAACGGTTTTTCAATGCGTTTAACCCCATAACGGAAAATAGCGCCCAAAGTCGAAAATGGTACTTTTTTGCCATTTTGAAAAATCTAAAAAAATCTATAAAAAGTGATCAAAAGGTCGTACAGTCCTAAAAATGATATCATTGAA
>CM033645.1:97845822-97866597 GCA_019512145.1 Engystomops pustulosus
TTGTTATTTAAGCTTATTTTTAAACTGATTGTATAAAATTGTATGGCGAAATTACCAACTATCTATCTTTTCTGGCAAAGAATCAGGAAAGAAATAGTGTTTACTGAAAAAAACTTTTAACTCTTTAAGGATGCAGCCATTTTACAGCTTAAGGCTCAGTTCCATTTTTTGGATTCTGACTTTTGAAAACTGTTACTTATCAAATTGATTCAGATTGTTTTTGCTCACATGTTGTAATTCATTTTAGTGGTAAAATTTGTCTGATGAATTTTGCGTTTATTTACAAAAAAGAAAAAATGATGATTTTTTTGAAAAATTTCCCATTTTTTCGAAAATTCTAAATCATTACTAGAGATGAGCGAGTATACTCGTCCGAGCTTGATGCTCGTTCGAGTATTAAGGTACTCGAAACGGCTCATTGCTCGGACGAGTATTTCCCCTGCTCGAGATATATTTAGTTTAGGGGGGTTATTTTGCATGACGGGTTCTCTTTAAACCTGATCGCTCATACGATTTATTGCAATACAACAGGGTCTATAACAGATTATTTTCCAACAGCCATGTGAGCTTCAGAAATTGTTATAGTTTTACATTTACATGGCCAGGTGATCGCCCAGACCAGATCCCAGGCAAACACGGGGGAAAGAGAAGGAGGGGAGAGCACTCTTCACCCCTCCTCCCTCTGCCTGGCTGCCCGACTCGGTCACAGTGCGGTGATGCACTGTGTGCTCACCACGGCGTGACCTGGACCCATTGAAGTCCACGGCCTTGTGAATGAGGCATAACCCTGAAGGTTCTGTTCAGGTTTGGGTACCAAACTCAAACGCTCGCCTCGAATGATAACACTAGCACCAATCGTGGAGGAGAATTAATGGCGTCACTTAGATAATGACTAGAGATGAGCGAGTATACTCGTCCGAGCTTGATGCTCGTTCGAGTATTAAGGTACTCGAAACGGCTCGTTGCTCGGACGAGTATTTCCCCTGCTCGAGATCGAGCATTTAATTTAAAAAACACAGTGAAGAACAATGAAGAATAGAATAAAAACAGTGAACACAGGATCATTTAAGTGAAAAACACAGTAAAAACACAGTGAAGAATAGATTACAGATGTTCGGCACATCTGCTTACTTGTCGGGAGATACGCGCGGAACGGTGCGAACAAAATAGCATGTGAAGAATACATTGAAGAACACGGTGAGCAGGACAGAGACACCAGGGAGCAGCACAGAGACACCGGGGAGCAGCACAGAGACACCGGGGAGCAGCACAGAGACACCGGGGAACAGCACAGAGACACCTGGGCAGTGGCAGGCACGGAGACTTCGGGCAGCGGCAGGCACGGAGACATCGGGCAGCGGCAGGCACGGAGACACTGGGGCAGTGGCAGGCACGGAGACATCGGGCAGCGGCAGGCACGGAGACATCGGGCAGCGGCAGGCACAGAGACACTGGGGCAGCGGCAGGCACGGAGACACTGGAGCAGCGGCAGGCATGGAGATACTGGGGCAGCGGCACGCACGGAGGCACCGGGCAGCGGCACGCACGGAGGCACCGGGGCAGCGGCACGCACGGAGACATTGGGGTAGCGGCACAGAGACATCGGGAAGGGCAGAGAGACAGAGAGATCGGGGACCAGCAGCAGCTCTCTCCCTAGCGGCATCCAGACACAGAATGATCTAGGCAGGGGCTAGTCTATTCCAGGGTCACCTGATCTGGCCAGCCAACCACTGCTATCGACGTGTAAGGGTACCACGTCATGCTGGGTGGAGTGCAGAGTCTCCTGGCTTGTGATTGGCTCTGTTTCTGGCCGCCAAAAAGCAAAACGGCGGGAGCTGCCATTTTCTCGAGCGGGCGAAGTATTCGTCCGAGCAACGAGCAGTTTCGAGTACGCTAATGCTCGAACGAGCATCAAGCTCGGACGAGTATGTTCGCTCATCTCTAGTCATAGTTTTTTAACAGTTTTTTTTAACAGCGTTAATTGTGCAGGTTCAGTCTTTATTTACTTTTATTCTATGGTTGTTACAGACGTGGTGATACTATATATGTGGGTTTTGTGTTATGATTTAGACTTTGTTTTCCGTGCCAGTTGATCGTTCATCTTATTATATGTTATGGGGATTATGGGCATTTTTATTGATTTATTACTTATTTTTTATTGAATAACCTTTTTTTTTTTTACTTTTTGACTACTTCCACCATGGACATGAACAAGCAATCATCTGATTGCTTGTTCATGATAATACTCTGCAATACTGTTGTTCTGATAATCATGGAAAATCAGCTTGGTGAATTTTGTGGCAGATGATTTACAAAATGTTTTGTAATAAAGCTCCAAAACAAAACATTACATCTCTAATAGTTCTTTAAAACATAAGAAACATGGCCATGTCCATGCCATTTAATGCTATCTCCCCGACACATGCCGCGGAGGGGGTGTAGCCATATGAACCATCACAATTTCTTTCAGTGCGCAAGAAATTCTTATTATTGTAAAATTCTGTGCTTCTACACCAGAAAAAAAAACTGGAGCAGAAGCATTGATAAATGTCCCTCATTGATTCAAAATTCTAATAGTGAATTGCAGCAATTCTAAATAAACCATGACACTACAATGACTTTTGTTAATACAATAAATAACTAGTGTAACATACATCGCAACAGAATTGCAGCATACATTATGAAATCAATAATAGTTTTATATTTGAAAGCACAAATATAAATTGTTCATTTTGTTCTGATAATCATGGAAAATCAGATTGGTGAATTTTGTGGCAGATTATTTATAACATGTTTTGTAATAAAGATTAAAAAATATATCTAAAACTATTTCACATTAGATAGGCATTAGTTACATGTGTACATTATCTAAATCAGCTTTTCCTTTCTAAACATTTTAGCACTTAATTGTACTTAGCATAGAGTACTTTACAATTTCGGCAGTGTTATTATAATTAATGAGAGAGGAATATTGTGTTTTTAATCATAATGCTTTTAAGAGATATTGAGTGCTGCATAATTGCACTTCATCTCCCCACACTATATCTTACTTCAGACAGGGTAAATAACGGTTTGTTTTGGCAACTGCTGAGCGATATCAACAATTATTTGGAAAAAAGTTATTTCTTTAGGCTTCATCATCTCTGGGATTTAAAAGCACTCCAGGTTGCTGAAGACCTCAGGTCACCTGTAAATGTATATGTAGCATTAATCTTTAAATCTTTTAAAGAAAATCCAAAGCATTTATATGTAATGAAATATGACTTACTGTAAAGGAAACTATATTGTGTGAAATACAACAAACAACATTTCTTTTAAAACTCTGAAATGGAAGTTATAGTTGCCATAACAAAAACAGGGGCAGATATTCTGTCATTTTATCATATGAATAGAAAGTTATGCTTTGGTAAAACCAGTCTATTATGACACCAATGCCTAGATTCATTTTCGGGCTTTTACTTTTCCATGATTGAAGGGTGATTTGATTTGTATCGAAATCTTTCGTTTCAGACCTCTGTTTTGATTTTGACTGCATCGTACAGTTTTCCAATCACTCTGAAAATACTCCAAAAGTGTCCATTATTGTATCCAAGTACTTTCTAACTCTTTAACACCCCAAAAGTGATTATCATCTAAAATTAACAACATTGTACCTGGATATGAGCAAATGCTTATTAGTTGGTGGTAACGAACAGCTGAATCCACTACTGTCACTCCTTCAAGCATAGCTTTCACTGTCACAGTTACATATGTTTGAACTAGGGGACTGATCATCTAAAATACTCATTTATCATATGCCATCACTCATGCGCTGGTGTATGATAGCCCCAACGCTGCTCTGGCGTATCTGATGTATCCGGAGGGGTCCTGCTTAGAGGTTATCTCTACGCCAGGCCCTGCCTGGCATAAAAATAAACACAGCCGGTGACTTTTTACATGTAAAAATTCAGCGACTGCAGCAAGTGCGCAGGAGTGGGACAGTAACGCGATGGCCTACTTCCCGGCCACCGCTTGCCCCCGCTGGGGTTAAATAAACACAGCCGGTGACTTTTCACATGTAAAAATTTGGTGACTGCAGCAAGTGAGCAGGAGTGGGGACAGTAACACCCTGCGATGGCCCACTCCCCGCCGGCTGCGCCCACCATTAGCCCCACCGGCGTGAAGGTGACAGATTAGGGAAAATAATTGCAGGCGCAGAGGCCTTGATGATTATCTCTCATTATCTTTGTGAAAGGCACCTGTACACATACTTAATCAATCACTCTCCCCCATGGCCAAGGCCAAATTACAAAATTGTAGACCTGCACAAGATTGGATGGGCTACAGGACAATAGTAACTTGGTAAGAAGGCAGAAACTTTTGACACAATTATTTAAAAATGGAAAAACACATGCTGATTGTCAATCTTTCTTACTTTGGAGTTCAATGAATCGTGAAAAACATAAGGAATCAATCCAAAACTGCAAGGGAAGACAAGGTCAATGACATGAAGCAAACAGGGAACACAATGTCAAATATTAGTAAATGAAAGTAACAAACTGTGCAGTCATTGATTAAAATCTCACATAGCATGCAAGGTTCCCTTGCTTATACAAATACATGTCCAGGGCTGTGTGTTCACCAATGACACTGGATTATCAAAAGAGAGCATGGGAGAAAATCATGTCACATGAGACTAAAATGAGGAAGAGTACCACCCCACAAACACTCACCTTTTCTACAAAAGGAACTGACAGCTCTCTTCCAAGAACCACCGGCATTCTTCTTAACTTAACCCCCACACCGCATACCGTAGATGTTACATTTGGACCTGATGAAATACGTAGTCCATTTTACCTACCCAACAAAACCATTCTCTGAATCGCTACTGAGTAGAGATGAGCGAACACACTCGTCCGAGCTTGATGCTCATTCAAACATTAGCGTACTCGTAACTGCTCGTTGCTCGGACGAATACTTCGCCAGCTCGAGAAAATGGCATCTCCCGCCGCTTTTTTTTACTTTTATTTTTTCTTTATAACTCAAAGTCATTAGGCACAGCACTAAATCCAGTTGTGTGCTGTCAGTGTAGGTTAGAAACTAGCCATAGCAATAGGAAAGCATCGTTTTGTTTTAAAAAAAAAAAAAACGCCGATATCACCAGGTGTCGCTGCTGCCGAGGTCCGCCGGAGTTCACCTGCTTTTTCTGGTGTATGTGAGTGCTTGATCTTGCGACACAAATGGCTTTTTAAATTCTGCGGTTTTTCAGAATCCTTGGGTTGGCCAGTGGCCATGCCCCCCGATTTCTGTCGCGTGAAAGTCAGCGCGATTGCGCCAAAAATCGATCGCGTGCACCACAATCCCGTGAATAAAGCGCCAAGCGGAAATATTCGGGAAAAACCGACGGATTTGCGGCTGCGGACCCTTAGTAAATGTGCCCCAATTTGAAAATCCTAAATGCTCCCAACTTTCTTACTTCTGTACTTCCTGCAACCCTTTCAAAGTGATCTGACCATCCTTTACTATTTGTGCTATATATTTTACCCCATGCTTAATCCATAAGTGTTGCTCTGGTATGGTTAAAAATTCTTGAAAATTCAAATTGGGCCAAATTGGGCTGAAAGCCAACACCCCCTTAATATACCACCACTTCTTTGCTGTAACCCAACACTGATCATTAAAAATATATATTTCCCGATATATCCCTTGTGCTAGTGCCCACTCTTTAATAACTCCAATATATTCCCATATTTCCCTTCACTCATATCTAGTAATTTTTTAAATGCTGCACACTCTTTTTTGTAACAAGAAGACTAAGTTGAGATGCCACAAATATCCTCCAAAGTCTGGTATCGCCAACCCCCCTAGTTCGATGATTATAACAGGTAGGAGATTTTTAGTCTAGCTCTTCTTTCTCCCCAGATCAGATCCCCCAGAATACTCTCTATTTTTAAAATATTCTCTGTTGGACCAGACCGGGGAGCAGCTAAGGGGGTACAACAATGCGGGAGTACCACCATTTAATCAGGCTACTCTGTCTGCTTGGAAAATGGTATTTTCTTCATCCTTAGCTCTTTTCTTAATGTTCTCAATTAGTGGGGTAATATTTAATTCAGTGAATTGCATACTTCTCAGGACCTGAATCCCAAATATTTAAACGAGCCGCCTCTCTCAAGCTTCTTCATTCTACACAAGTTTAGTTCTGCCCTATGGGAGTACAGTTGATTTTTTCCAGTTTATCAACAACCAGGACACCTCCCAAACTCCTCCACCACCTTAATCACCCTAGGGATCCCTCTCTCGAGTCCTGCAGCGGTTAGCAGAACGTCGTCTGCGTATAGGAATACTATCCCTCTCCCGCCGTCCCGCATCCGGGATAAGCTTCTGATTCTCTACCTTGATAGCCAGTGGTTCTATATATAATGCGAGGTAGCGGGGAGGGGGACACCCCTGCCGCGTACCCTGGACAGGCTAAAGAGGCATGAGCTGCTCCCTCCCTTCTGATTTTGGCCTTCGGGGAGGTACATTCCTCTTACCCCTTGAATGAATCCTGGGCCGAACCCGTATCTCTGCAGCACTGTCCAGAGGAAGTGCCACTCCACCCTGTCAAAAGGACTGGGTGTTCTAGACTGGAGCTCTTGCCCTCGGATGGTAAAGGTTTTGGTAATAGATCTTGAACTGTTTCCAGTATACCCTCTTCTGTCTTCCCAATCCTCCCTTGTGGTATAAACTTCCTTTATTTATTATTCTTGAGCCCTGGATCTATAATGGAAGCCAACATTTTCTCTTCCAAAAAGTTCTTCTGTCCCCTGAAAACATCTTTTGCTGAGCCTTATCTTAGCATAGGCATTCATTGTTCCTTTGCCTCCCACCATGCTATCCTCTTCTCACTTGTTTGGTCTGCTACTAGTTCCCTTAGTTTTTCTACTGTTACTTTTTTGAGGGACCTTTCCCGTTTTCTAATTCTTTCTTTTTCGCGTCAATTTTGTCCCTAAATATCCTCTCGGTATGCTTCAAGTGTCCCAAACTAGTAATACATCGCTTCTGGACAGTTTTGTTCCCAAAACTCTGTGATGAGTCCCAGGATTGCTCCCTTGTTGCTCCTTGTTGCTCCCTTGTTGCCTAAGAGCCAGTGGGGTTAATCTAAAGGAGGTTTCTCCTTTTCCTTACCCATACTTCCAGTCTCAGTACTACCGGGAGTGATCTGATATTCTGATTGGCTTGTACTTCATCCCTCCTATTAGATCCAGGGCTTTACAATTTACCAACATAGATCTATTCTGGAGCTTTTCAAGTACTGCTATTCCATAATCCCCCTACTTCTAATCCTCATTCTATTTACCTTCCAAGTCAGCGAGGAAGAGAAACCCTTTACTCGGAGAGGAGTACATCTGCTATAAAAGTTTTGTATGATCCTTTAGGGTTGCACCTTCTGTTACCATCCAAGGTAAGCATACTTAGAGATTTGACTCATGATGCCTCGACTGGTGATGAACAACTTCCCAATGAAAAGAAAAGACCTGGGGTAGAGTGGAAGGACTCTCTAACAAATCTCTCTCAGCTACATGTTGCACGCTCATTGCCCCTGTGGCCATCTACAGAAGTTCAGCTACAAAGACTTTCTGTGTTTTCTGATGCTTCTTTCAAAGCCATTGCTGCTGTGGCCTATCTTAAAAACAGTAGACATTAAGGACAATGTCATATAGGATTTGTCATGGGCAAAGCAAAACTTGCACCACTCCCTGAGCACACTATACCAATCAGTAACTGAACTAATCTTACTGCTTTCAATTGATGATCTTATGGTGGCATCAATTAACGCCAGGCGGGGAGTGTGCTGCCCACTGGCAAATGTTATGCAGGTTAAATGATGTTCATAATTTTGTCCATTATGTAACCTAGGTTTTTGTTTTGCAGGCGCCATCTAATGGCCAAAGTTAATAATTATTACATTCTGTTGTCCCCACCCACTAGCAGATACAAGGATTGTGGGTAGGAGGAAGGCCGTCTCCTTGTCTACAAAGAGAGAAGACCTTTCCATCTTAACCCTTGTGTAGTATAGCCGTAGGAGACTGTCTATAAGAACCTCTAGCTACTAGCAGAGTTATAGGACCATCTGATAAACTTTGTTATATTAGTGTAATGTATAGATCTGTAATTGCACAGATAGGCCCAACCTCATGGTCGGCCGTGTTTGGTCCCAGACTGCATAGTATCAGCTTTTTTCCGTAATATGCTAATGTAATGTATGTAAGAAGCTCCTGTTATATTATTATGCTATTCTAATAGCTTTTACATTCCTGTTTTTCTTCTGTTTCACCCTATCCTACATCAGTTTAATAAAGCTACGGACTTTCAACCAGTCTCATTTGTTGAACTGTAGGAAGGCGTTTAACTGCCTGTCGAGCTCCGCATAGACCCCGGGACTACGTGAGTGGGGGCAGGACAATGAAAACAGCCTCACCTAGGGAAAAAGCAGAACTATCATTCACAATCCATAACAGCAGATGTGAAACTTTCCTAAGTGTGAATTCAATTGTTCTTTTGTTTTTTTTAACATTAGTGATTTCTTATTGAACTTTTTTGGCTAAGGGTTCTTTCACATTGTCGTTGATTTTCATCTTTGGGGTTCAGTGATATTCCCCGGATTCCATACGAAGCACATGATTTCTATGGGTGTTTTCATATTTACTGATCCGTTGTCCGGGGAAAAAATTATGAAACATGTAATTTTTTTTTTACGGAAGAAAATCACAGAAGGCAATAGAAGTCTATGGGTCTGCAAAAAGGACAGATGAAAAACCAGGTGTGATATTGTCCAAGTAAGGTTAAACCTTCAGGTTTTTTTTGTGGAACAGAGACAAAACTGAAAACGGAGACAAATCGGAAGAAAAACGGAGAGTGCAACTGAGGCGAAAATCAAGGCCAATGTGAAGATTGGTTTTTCCTTTCTCGGCTTTAGTGATTTTTCACTCAACCGAGGGTGCTTTCACGCTTCACGTTTTACTTGCCTTTCATTGCATTTGAAATGCATTAAACAGCTGAGGAGAGATTTGCCTAATTACATTACTGTTTACATTTGTTAACAATAATGTTAACACTACCTTAACCACAATGGATCAGTGAAAAAAAATGAAGTGTGAAAAACCCCATTTAGAAAATGGTACAGTATGGGTGCGTTTACACGTTGCATTTTGTTGCGTTAAAGCATTTAGCGTTCTGTCTACTTATGCCCCTCTCACATAGAATGACAGAACACCCTCTATGCCTTGAAGATGCTGTACAGCCCGGAGGATAGTGTACTGTCAGAGCAGGTGTTCAGCATTCCAGTGGTGTTATCTCCGATAAGAAGATCTGCCTCTCTACAGCATTGTAACATTTATTAAGAGTATGAAGCAAGGATCCCACACAAGTTAGTTTTGTGTAGGGTCTGAATAATTCAATTCTGCATTATTTGAAATTAAATCAAAACATTTTCAAGTCCAAATTAATGGAACTTCAAATTCCAAAATTTTTCGAATCTTGATTAATGGAACTTCAAAACTCAATCTTTCAATTCCACATTAATGGAACTTTAAATTACATTTTTTCAATTCTATATAATCAAACTGTAATTAAAAAAAAAAAATCAGTATTTGCATGACTTGGCCTGAACACCCAGAGTGCCTTTAACTTCAGGGTTCTTCTTTTTGCTTCTTTTACTGCTAGGAAATTACTATGTCTGAAAAGGAGATCACCTTTAACCATTGTGACAACAATTTATATTTTATTTTTTCATTATTTCTTGTTTTTATTTTAATGTTATGTTATTATTTTAAGTAATTTGGCTTGCCCGTTGTGCAGGATAACAGCCCTGTTATTCCCACCATGTTAAGCTTTTAAGCCATTTTATAAACACTTTGGGGTATTAAAATCTGGGTCTCTATTGACTTTAATGGATTTCTGTTAAGTAAAAATGCAGCCACATGTTCATTTTTACTCATGATCTAAAGCCCAATGACCCCTTCAATACAATGCAGTTTTGCTGTCCCTTTTTTAAAAGATGATGCAAAAAGTTGTTGTTAAAAGACAAGTACAAACAGATGCGCTATCTCAGTAGTAGAGATGAGCGAGCACTAAAATGCTCGGGTGCGTTATTGAGATGAACTTTTGCCGATGCTCGAGTGCTCATCTCGAATAACGAACCCCATTGAAGTCAATGGGAGACTTGAGCATTTTTCAAGGGGACCAAGGGTCTGCACAAGGAAGCTTGGCTAAACACCTGGAAACCTCAGAAAATGATGTAACCACACGGAAATGGACAGGAAACAGCAGGGGCAGCATGCATGGATGCCTCTGAGGCTGCTTAATCGCACCATTATGCCAAAATTATGGGCAACAGCATGGCCATGACAGAGTGACCGAATGAGGCTAGATAGCATCTAAAACATCCAATAATTGACCCTGACACTAGGGATGGCATGCAGAGGCAGCGGCAGACTAGAGAGTGTCATGGCGACATACCTAAATGACTCAGGCTTCAAAACCAATGGGTGGCAGAGAGGAACCAAGGAGGTGAGCAAGAAGCGCTGAAATGATTTCCTATGTCAACAAAAGGTCGACGGTTATTTTTAGTCGATAACACCAGCATGGTGGCGACATAGTGACCAGTTCCATAAGATCTGTGAAACACCCGAAAATGAGCCTGACACAGCTTGTTTGATAAGAGGAAGACATGTGGAGGCAGCCATGGAGACAATTTCCATGATTAAGAGTGACGTATGGGGCATCCATATTGCTGCTATGATTGCAACTTCAGGTCTCCAGCATGGCGGCGACAGATGGGCCGAGTTCCATTATGTATCTGGTGAAACACTTGAAAATTCTGCCTGACACAGCTCTTTTGATAAGGGGATGATGTGTGTATATCCTCTAGGCTCCAGAGTCTGAGGTATAGAGAGTTGAAAGTTGCGCATGGAGACATTGGTGGACGCTGTGGAGGATCGTGGAGGCAAAATGGACAGAACAGCAGGGGCAGTATGCATGGATGCCTCTGAGGCTGCCTAATCTTGGGATGGAGCTGGGCGTCCATGCCAGGCGAGCTTTCGCCTGTCCAAGCCCTGTCTCTCGGCTCCTCCCCACCCAAAATGGGCCTGGGGGCAGAAGCGTTTTACTTTGAAAAATTATAATTTTCAAAGCAGGCGGGGTCGTTTGAATATTTGCCTAGGAATAATGAATAGCATAGCGGTTCTATTTTTAATTGTTTTTTGTAAATGGTTCCATGATTAAGAGAACACAGTATTGGGGCATCCATATTGCGCTGCTATGATGCAACTTCAGGTCTCCAGCATGGCGGCGAGTTCCATTATGTATCTGGTGAAACACCCAAAAATTCTGCCTGACACAGCTCGTTTGATATGGGGACGATGTATGGAGGCTGTAAGGTAGTTGTAGTAGATTAATGGTGCTGCAGTTAAAACTATTAGTTGGATCTTGGGATGGAGCTGGTGGTCCGCTGCCAGGCGAGCTTTTGCCTGTCCAAGCCCCTGTCTCTAGGCTCCTCCCCAAACAGCACTTCTAAGAACGTTTTGTATAAGATCAAGTGTAGTAGGTTCTTATAAGTTTGGGTTATGGCGGGTGAGGGGAATGTAACAGATGCGCAAGAAGCGCTGAAATAATATTGGTAAATGATAAAGTTTGCCAGATATTTTGTGAGATAACACAGCAGGGTGGCGACAAAGTTAACAAGTTAATGTGGAAGCCATGAAACAACCCAAAATTCTGCCTGACACAGCTCGTTTGATAAGGGGACGATGTATGGAGGCAGTAAGGAGTAGTAGTAGCTTAAAGGTGCTGCAGTTAAAACTATGTTAGTTGGATCTTGGGATGGAGCTGGCGGTCCGATGCCAGGCGAGCTTTCGCCTGTCCAAGCCCCTGTCTCTCATCTCCTCCCCAAACAGCACTTCTAAAAACCTTTTGTATAAGATCAAGTGTAGTGGTGTTCTTATAAGTTTGGGTTATGGCGGGTGAGGGGAATGTAAACAGATGCGCAAGAAGCGTGAAATAATATTGGTAAATGATAAAAGTTTGCCAGTATATTTTGTGGATAACACAGCAGGGTGGCGACAAAGATAACGAGTTATGTGGAAGCCATGAAAACCACTCAAAATTCTGCCGACACAGCTCGTTTGCTAAGGGGACGCAGCTATATCGACGACTTTGGGAGGCAGCTATGGAGATGATGTGTGGAGGTAGCATGGAGACAATGTGTGGTGGCAGCTATAAAAACGACAAGTGGAGGCTGCTATGGAGACAATAAATTTGGATAGTGCCTGTATGTGGCAGTCAAAAAGTTTTCAAAACAGAGGAGCGGGTAGGTGGCCCTCCAGAAAAATTAAATACATACTAGAGCCAGTTGGCCTGGCAAAAAATAGCCAGTTTCCTCTGCTTTGTGTACAAAGAGGAGGAGAAGGAGAAAAAGAGGGAGGAGGAGGAGTGCTACATTATTCAGGTTGAGCTTTTTTCACCTGGTGGAGAATGGAAATCCTGAGAAATCCAGGCTTTATTATCTTGATAAGCGTCAGCCTGTCAGCGCTGTCAGTCGACAGGTATGTACGCTTATCAGTGATGATGCCACCAGCTGCAATGAAAACCCGCTCAGACAACATGCAGCAGCAGGGCAGGCAAGAAACTCCAAGGCGTACAGCGCCAGTTCGTGCCACATGTCCAGCTTTGAAACCCAGTAGTTGTAGGGAGCTGTGTGATCATTTAGGACGATTGTATGGTCAGCTATGTACTCCCTCACCATCTTTCTGTAAGATTAGCCCTACCTGCCGAGACTGCGGACAGGTGACAGTGTCTTGCTGGGGTGACATAAAACTGGCAAAGGCCTTGTAAAGCGTACCCCTGCCAGTGCTGGACAAGCTGCCTGCTCGCCTACTCTCCCTCGCTACGTTCCCGCAGAAGTACGCCCTCTGCTGCTAGCACTGTCAGAAGGGAAATACTGTTTTCAGCTTGTGCACCAGGGCCTGCTGGTATTCATGCATTCTCACACTCCTTTCCTCTCCACGGATCAGAGTGGAAAGATTTGCTTGTACCGTGGGTCCGGAGAGTGAATACCCAGTAATCTCGGTGCTGGAATAAATTCTTTGAACGCAGGGTCACAGGAGAGGCAGCCGAGAATGAAATTGCCATATGCGCCATAGTCCCAACTCGCAAGAATTCACTCCCCTCACTGGCGACTGTCCATCTGCTCCTCCTCCAACTCCTTTCTTCTGATACCGCTGAACAGTGAAGGTCTAAGCAATGCTCCCTCTTCTGTCTCGCCAACATTCTCCTCCTCTTCCTCCTCATCCTCCTCCACCTCCTTGATATGCGCTGAGAAACAGACCTGAGCGTGTTTTGGCTATAACAAGGGAATCTTCTTCCCCCATCTCTTGTGACGAGCACAAAGCTTCTGACTTCATGCTGGCCAAAGAGTTTTTCAAACCGGCAAGCAGCGGGATGGTGAGGCTGATGATGGGGCATCGCCACTGACCATCTGTGTTGACTCCTCAAAGTTACTCAGCACCTGACAGATATCAGACATCCACGTCCATCCTCATTGTAGACTTGAGGAAGCTGACTGACCTGACTACCAGTTCTGGTGGAAGTTGACATCTGGCAGTCTACAATCGCTCTGCGCTGCTGGTAAACCTGGATAAAATGGTTAATGTTGAATTCCACCTCGTGGGCACGTCACACAAACAGTGGTGAGCGGCAGTTGGAGGCGGGCTGCGCTGCCCTGAGAGTGGCAGCATCTGTGCTTGACTTCCTGAAATGCGCACAGATGCGGCGCACCCGTGTCTCCTCATCGTCCGACACCTCTTCACACACTTCTTCCACTACGTCAACAATGTCATCGTCACCCACAGACTGCGACCGGTGGAAAACCTGGGCATCGGAAAAGAACTCAGCAGCAACCGGACAAGTGGTTTGTGACTCTGGGAAGGGTCCAGAAAACTGTTCCTCAGAGTATGCCGGTTCAAATGCCAAATTTTCCTGGGAGGGGGCAGACTCGGGGGAAGGAGGCTGAGGTGGAGGAGTGCTGATTTCGGTGACATGGGTGGACTGCGTGGAAGACTGACTGGTGGACAAATAGCTAGAAGCATTGTCCGCAATCCACGACATCACCTGTTCGCATTGTTCTGGCCTCAACAGTGCTCTACCACGAGTCCCAGAACTTCAGACATGAACCAGGGAGTGTAGCTCTGCAACGTTCCCCTGCTCCCTCATCAGCAGGTAGTGTCTCACCCCGCCCAGGACCACGGCCTCTGACCCCTGCAGTATTTGGACGCCCACGTCCACGCCCTCTACCCTAGCCCTCGGGTTCAACATTTTCCAAATTAAAGTGTAAACTGATAAGCTGTTGTAATTTTTTTTTTTTTTAAACAAACATGCTTTTCCTATTCTATGGCTATTTCTAACCACACTGACCAGCACACAACTGGATTGATTGCTGTGCCTAATGACTTTGGTGATAAAAAAATAAAAGTAAAAAAAGCGCGGGAGATGCCATTTTCTCGAGCTGGCGAAGTACTTCGTCCGAGCCAATCGAGCATTATCGAGTACTCATGTTTGAATGAGCCATCAAGCTGTCGACGATGTGTTTTCGCTATCTCTACTGCATATCGATTCGAGAATGGTTTGTGTTGGGTAAGGTAAAATGGGACTTACGTATTTCAATCATCCAAATGTAACATCACTATGCGTTGTGGGGTTTAAGTTAAGAAGAATCCGTGGTTCTTGAAGAGACTGTCAGTTTCCTTTTGTAGAAAGTGAGTGTTTGTGGGGTGGTACTCTCCTCATTTTAGTCTCATGTGACATGATCTGTTCTCCCATGCTCTCTTTTGATAATCCAGTGGTCATTGTGAACACACAGCCCTGGAGCATGTTTGTATAGCAGGGAACTTGCATCTATGTGGAATTTAATCAAGACTGCACAGTTTGTTACTTTCATTTACTCATATTTGGACATTGTGTTTCCCTGTTTGCTCATGTCTTGACCTTGTCTTCCCTTGGGGGCAGTTTGGATTGATTCCTCTTGTTTTTCACATTCATTGAACTACCTCAAAGAAAAGATTGACAATCAGCATTGTTTTTCCTTTTTAAATAATTGTGTCAAAAGTTTCTCGCCTTCTACCAATTACTATGTCTGTCGCCCCATCCATCTTTGTGCAGGTCACAATTGTGTAATTTGGCCTGGCCATGGGAGAGTGATTGATTAGTATGTTACCGGTGCCTTTCAACAAATAATGAGAGATCATCATCAAGCCTCTGCCGCCTCAATTATGTTCCCTAATCTCGGTCACCTTCACGCCGTGGGGCTAATGGTGGCGCAGGCCGCGGGGATGGGCCATCCGGGTGTTACTGTCACCCACTCCTGCTCACTGCTGCGTCCCCAAATTTTTACATGTGAAAAAGTCACCGCTGTGTTATTTTAACCCCAGCGGGGGCACGCGTGCCGGGAAGTAAGGCCACTCGCGTTACCTGCCACTCCTGCGCACTTCTGGAGTCGCTAATTTTTACATGTAAAAAGTCCCGCCCGCTGTGTTGTATTTTTGCCAGGCAGTGCCTGCGTAGAGATACCTCTAAGCAGGAACCCTCCGAATACATCCGATACGCCATAGCAGCGTTGGGGCCTATCATAACCCAGCGCATGAGTGCATGCAATATGATAATGCGTAGTTTAGATTATCAGTCCCCCCTAGTTCCAACCTATGTAACTGTGACGTGAAATCTATCTTGAAGGAGTGCAGTGTGGATTCAGCGGTTCGTTACCGACCAACTAATAAAGCATTTGCTCTATTCCGGTACAATGTTTTAATTTAGATGATAATCACTTTTGGGGTGTTAAAGAGTTAGAAAGTCTTGGATACAATACGGACACTTTTGAGTATTTTCCGACGTGATTGGAAAACTGTACGATGCAGTCAATCCAAAACAGAGGTCTGAACTAAGATTTCGATACAAATCAAATCACCCTTGCAATCAATGGAAAAGTTAAAACCCGAATGACTAGGCATGCTGTCATAATAGACTGGTTTTACACAGCATAACTTTCTATTCATAATAAATAAAATGATAGAATATCTGCCTCTGCCCCTGTGTTTGTAGGCAACTAAAAATAACTTCCATTTCAAGTTTTAAAAAAGAATGTTTTTTGTTTGTTGTATTTCACCCAATATCGTTTTCCTTTCAGTCAATTCAATTTCATTACCATCTAATGCTTTGGATTTCTTTAAAAGTTTAAGATTACTTCACATATACATTTACAGGTGACCTTAGGTCTTCATCAACCTGGAGTGCTTTTAAATATCCCAGAGATGATGAAGCTAAAGACATAACTTTTTTTCCAATAATTGTTTGATATCGCTCCGCAGTTGCCAAAACAACCGTTTATTTACCCCTGTCTGTGAAGTAAGATCTCGGTGGGGAATGCAAGTGCAATTATGCATCACTCATCGCTCTTAAAAGCATTATGATTAAACCAATATTCCTCTCCTCATTATTATAATAACAAACCAACTGCCGGAAATGTCAAAGTAACTCCTATCTAAGTACAATTAAGTGCTAAAATGGTTTAGAACGGAAAAGCTGATTTAGATACTGTACACATTAACTATCCTATCTAATGTGAAATAGTTTTAGAGATATTTTGTATCTTTAAATTACAAAACTGTTATAAATAAATCTGCCCACAAATCACACCAATCTGATTTTCCATGATTATCAACAACATAACAATGTAATAATCTGTGTTTACAATATAAAACTATTATTGATTTCATAATGTATGCTGCAATTCTGTGCTATGTATGTTACAACTAGTTTAGTTATTGTATTAAAACCAAGGTCATTGAAGTGGTCATGGTTTATTTAGAAGGGGTGCTGCAATTCACTATTAAAGTTTTGATCAAATGATGGACATTTATCAATGTTCTGCTCCGTTTTTTTTTCTGGTGTAGAAGCACAGAATTTTACATAATAAGAAGTTCTTGCGCACTGAAAGAATTGTGATGGTTCATATGGCTACACCCCCTCCGCGGCATGTGTCCCGGGAGATAGGCATTAATGGTCTGGACATGGCCTGTTTCTTATGTTTTTAAAGAACTATTAGAGATGTAATGTTTTGTTTTGAGCTTTATACAAACATTTTGTAACAATCATCTGCCACAAAAATTCACCAAGCTGATTTCATGATTATCAGAACACATTATTGCGAGTATATCCAATAAACAGCAATCCGATATTGCCTTGTTCATGTCCATGGTGGAAGTAGTCAAAAAGTAAAAAAAAAAAAAAGGTTTTCAATAAAAATAAGTAATAATCAATAAAATGCCCATAATCCCATAACATATAAAGATACATTAAACGCCAAAAAAAGTCTAATCAATAACACCAAACCACATATATAGTATCAACCAACGTCTGTACACCATAGAAAAACGTAAAAAGACTGAACCTGCACAATAACCGCTGTTACATAAAACTGTTAAAACTATGACTAATGAGCGACATCTCTTCCGAGCTTATGGCTCGTTCGAGCATTAGCGTACTCGAAACTAAACTGCTCGTTGCTGCGACGATACTTGCCCCCCTCTCGAGAAATGGCAGCTCCCGCGTTTTGCTTTTTGGCGGCCCGAAACAAGCCAATCAAAAGCAGGGACTCTGTCACTCCACCAGCATGACGTGGTACCCTTACACGTCGATAGCTGGTTGGCTGCCAGATCCAAAAAGGTGACCCTGGAATAGACTAGCCCTCCTGCCTAATCATTCTGTGTCCGATCCGCTAGGGAGAGAGCTCTGCTGGTCGGAAAAGCGTTAGGAGGCTGTTCAATTAGAATAGTGTTGGCAG
Organism: Engystomops pustulosus; assembly: GCA_019512145.1. Taxonomy (NCBI): domain Eukaryota; kingdom Metazoa; phylum Chordata; class Amphibia; order Anura; family Leptodactylidae; genus Engystomops; species Engystomops pustulosus. The sequence continues at coordinate 97,863,677 of CM033645.1, forward strand.
GAGTGCTTCTAACAAACCCAACAGCCCCTTCTTAGGGCGACCATAACTTTACTTTTTTTTTTATATTTGGCAGCTAGTACCCATCTGTGAGGAAATTTTTTTTTGCATGGGGACTTGCTACGTTTGTTTTAGGCTCTTAGTGAACACACTATCCCCTCAAACACAAGTGGGACATTTATTAGGGGGGGTTTATTTCAATTAGGCACCGTCTGGCATTTACTTTTTATTTATACGTTTCATTTTTTTCATAACTCCGCGTCATCTCATCTGGCATAGCAGTGTGCTTTCATACTTGGCCTATACACTAGCCATAGGAAGAATCCACCGGCTTACTTACCGCCTACAATAAGCGTTTATATTTTTTTTTGGTTGATCTGCTGGTGGCTGTCCTTGCTGCAGTGGCACACTACCAAATTGTGAGGAATTTTGTAGTGAGACTTGCGACCTTTGTGTTAGCGCTTAGTGACGCACATATCCATCGCAAAGACGAGTGGGAAAATTTATTAGGGGTTTGATTTCAATAGGCACCAGTCTGCCCAGTTTTCTTTTTATTTTAACGTTTAATTTTTTTTTAATAACATCAGCGTCATCTCATCTTGCAAGCAGTTGCTTTCATACTTGGCTAGAATAGCCATAGGAGAATCCAACGGCTTACCACTCCTACAATAGCGTTATATCATATTTTTTTCTGGTTGATCCTGCTGGTTGGCTGTCGTGCTGCAGTGCTCTACTACCAAATTGTGAGTATTTGTAGTGAGACTTGCGACCTTTGTGTTTAGCGCTTAGTGACGCCCATATCATCGCAAAACCGAAGTGGGAAATTTATTGGGTTTGAAATTTCAATTAGGCACAGTCTGGTCCCTGCCCCATTTTCTTTTTATTTTACGTTTAGTTTTTTTCATAACTCGCGTCATCTCATCTGGCATAGCAGTGTGCTTTCATTCTTGGCTAAAACTAGCCAAAGGAAAGAATCCAAACGGCTACTTACGCCTAAAATAGCGTTGATATATATTTTATTTCTGGTTGAAATATCTGCTGGTGGCTGGTCCTTGCTGCAGGGCATCTACTACCAAATTGGGTGAGGAATTTGGTGTGGAGCCTTGCGACCGGTTGTGGTTTTACGCTTAGTGACGCACAGACCACGGCAAGACCTAGTGGAAAATTATTAGGGTTGATTTCCATTAGGCACAGTCGGCCTTTCCTTTTATTTTACTTTTTTTTTTCATAACTCAGCGTCTCTCATCTGGCATAGCAGTGTGCTTTCATACTTGGCTAGAAAATAGCCAAGGAGAATCCAAACGGCTTACTTACGCCGACAATAGCGTTATATATATTTATTTCTGGTTGATCTGCTGGTGGCTGTCCTTGCTGCAGTGCCCATCTACACCTCTACTACCAAATTGTGAGGAATTGTGTGAGACTTCCGACCCTTTGTGTTTAGAGCGCTAGTGACGCACTATCCATCGCAAAAGACCGAAGTGGGAAAATTTTTAGGGGTTTTGATTCAATTAGGCCCAGGTCTGCCAGTTTTCTTTTATTTTACGTTTATTTTTTTTAATAACTCGCGTCATCTCATCTGGCATAGCAGTGTGCTTTCATACGTGCTAGAAAATAGCCATAGGAAATCCAAACGGCTTACTTACGCCTCATCCGTTATATATATTTTATTTCTGTTGATCTGCTGGGGCTGGTCCTTGTCTGCAGTCATCTACTACCAATTTGTAGGGAATTTGTAGTGAGACTTGCGACCGTTGGTTTTAGGCCTTAGTGACGCCATAATCCCATCCGCAAAGACCGAAGTGGAAATTTTTAGGGGTTAGATGTCAATTAGGCACAGTCCTGCATTTCCTTTTTATTTTATAACCTTTTTATTTTTTTTCATAACTCAGCGTCATCTCAATCTGCATAGGCAGTGTGCCTTTCATACTTGGCTAGAAAATAGCCAAAGGAGAATCCAAACGGCTTACTACGCTACAATGCGTTTATATATTTTATTTCTGGTTTGATCTGCTGGTGGCGGTCCCTTGCTGCATTGCATCTCCTACCAAAATTGTTGAGGAATTTGTAGTGCGAACTTGCGACCTTGTGTTTAGCGCTTAGTGACGCACATATCCATCGCAAGAACCGAGTGGGAAAAATTTCTGAGGGTTTGATTTTCAATTAGGCACGAGTCTGCCGTTTCTTTTCATTTTATACGTTTTTTTTTAATTAACTCAGCGTCATCCCTCATCTGCATAGCAGTGTGCTTTTCATACTTTGGCTAGAAATAGCCAAGGGAATCCAACGGCTTACTTCGCCTACAATAGTGTTATATATATTTTGTTCTGGTTGATCTGCTGTGGCTGTCCTTGCTGCCTTGCATCTACTACCAAAATTGTGAGGATTTGTAGTGCGACTTGCGCCTTTGTGTTTAGCGCTTAGTGACGCACAATATCCATCGCAAGACCGAAGTGGAAAAATTTATTAGGGTTTGATTTCAATTAGGCACAGTCCTGCCCGTTTCTTTTATTTTAAAGTGTTATTTTTTTAATACTCGCGTCACTACTCAGCTGGCATCGCAGTTGTCTTGCATCCTTGGCTAGACAATAGCCTAGGAGAATCCAAACGCTTACTTAAGTCCTACAATAGCGTTATATATATTTATTTCTGGTTGATCTCTGTGGCTGTCCTTGCTGCAGTGCATCTACTACCAATTGTGAGGATGTGTAGTGAGCCTTTGCGACCTTTGTGTTTAGCGCTTGTGTACGCACATATCCTCGCCAAGACCGAAGTGGGAAAATTTATTAGGGGGTTTGATTTCCACTTAGGCACAGTCCCTTCCATTTTCTTTTTATTTACGTTTATTTTTTTTAATAACTCAGTCATCGTCATCTCTCTGGCATATCAGTGTGCTTTTCAATACTTTTGGCTAGAAAATAGCC